>JAHWFP010008434.1:0-25070 GCA_023313725.1 Lithobius niger | reverse complement strand
TTTCGCGAACATAAAAGAAGGCATAAAGACACATAGGCCCTATAACAAAATTTTCGTTAATTTGTCATTTTACGTTTTACTAGGCAATACAAAAAATTCGGATTTCAAATTTTATCAGGGTTTTTTACGCACTAATTCACTTTAGTAATGTACTTTCATAAAACACAATAATTTGTCCTTTGATATTAAAAATCACGTGCAAATTTCAACATGACCGCATTACGCATACAAATTTCAGTGCAATAACTAAAAAATTGCTGAATTATGTAAAGTACATCGTTGCTAATCTACGCATGGATACAATTAGGCTTGGATGCTTGGATATTAAAGTCTTAATAAAAATAATTGACAATAAATCATTAAAAAATAAACTGATACAGAAGCAGCAGAACTACGTGTAAGCTGAAGTTTAAAGATAACTTAAAGAAATATAACATTGTTTTCCTTCGAAGGACGAGTTAAATTAAAGGTGCTTACAGCGTTGCAATCTGACCATGCGGCAGTGAGATGGTAATGAATCTTACACAAAACAGTGAACTGCAGAGCTCCTAATTTGATTTGGTAGAATCAAAACATCGAAAAGGGAGATAGAAACGCTAAAATATTATTTTCGTTTAAATCCAAAGTTATGGCCCATCTGTATCATGGATGAAAAAACCATAACAATTAGTTAACTACTGCAGAAACTAATTTAAGTATAGTACAAATATCCTACTAAACCTTTATTACTGAAGTTTTGTTTTTATTGTTTCTTGCACTTGGTTTATACTTTCAAAGTAGCCTACATTTGAAAAAAAATGTATTTAAATCCAAAAAATAATGGTTAAAATTTTTTTTTTTTAAACCCAGCTTTCATTCATGCAGGGTTGCATAATCATTTATGCACCCCTGCATGGATGAAAGCTGGGAGTATGTTTTTTATTCGACGAGGTTAAGATAACTATTTTTCGTAGAGCTCACCTAGTTGAAAGTAATGCTCGACTTTAAAGCACTCTGATTAGGCTGCCTATCCAATTAACCTTAGTGGTTACTGTTCCTGAGCTAACTCACGGGAATACTGGAATCGCTGTAACAAGTCTAAAATGTATTCTAAAACTGTCGGATGGACATCAGGTTCTACCCACTGACTCTTTATTAAGTCAAGCGGCCCTTTTATGTTCCTACCATAAACAAATTCCGAGGGTGTAAAACCCGTGCTCTCATGAGGAGCGATTTGCAAGGCAAGGCAAACATAGCCCCCGGCAAACAGCGTTCCCAGTCGTCAGGATGCTCATGACAGACAGAGCGAAGCACAGCCTTGAGCATGCGATGCAGGCGTTCAACGCTGTTCGATTGCGGGTGATTAACGCTTGAGTTTATACATTTAATTCCGCATTTCTCCAAAAATAACGTAGTCAATTCGGATATAAAAATAGATCCGAGGTCGGACTGCAAAAAAGAGGGGAAGCCTAGTCGCGAAAAAATCTCCAATAAGGCATTTACAACTGACTGGCTGTTGGCCTCCATTAAAGGGACAGCTTCTGGAAACTTAGTGACGGGGTCTAGTAAGGATAGAAAATATTTATATCCAGCTTTGCTGGTAGGTTTTATGGGAACTACGATATCGACAATATAGCGATTAAAGGGCTCACCATCCATTGGGACTAATACCATGGGTGCTGTGAACTTCTGGCCAGTTTTGCCAGTCTTGTGACATGTAAGACATGTGTGAACATACATTTCTATGTCGCTAAAGCAGTGAGGCCAGTAGAAATGGGTTAAGACTCGATCCTTTGTTTTTGATCGGCCAAGATGGCCAGCCCATGCATTTGCATGCGCAGTGTCTAACACCGATTCACGACACTCCTGGGGTAGCACTAGTTGCTTCTTGATAGGCAGCTTTCCCCATGCTTGGAAGGGCTTACGAAAAAGAAGGTTTTCTCGACAAAGAAGTGTTTGTTATCATCTTGCTGATCGGATGGCAGTTTAGATGTTTCCCAACACTGTTTAAGTGTGGGGCAATTTTGCTGGAGCTTTGGAAACTCGGTTTTGTCCATACTAAGTAATTGCGAGAATTGGTTAGATTGGGGCCCTAACACTACATTATCCAATGGGTCTGGTTTGGGACTAACAAAACCCTCCTTCACTGCTGGTGGAGTGGTCACACACGATCCCCTGTCGACATTAGAATCACTACTGTCGGAATCGAGCTCTCGATATTGTGGTTTAGAGATCGGTAGTTGCACATCAACTCGTGTCTGAGAACGAGTGATCACATTTACTAGAAGGGCTAACAAGGGTAAACCTCTCTCTTCCAGAACTGTCTGGGAGGGCACTCCCAACAACATTTGAAAGTGTGGGCCCATGTGGTCAGTTACTAGAGCCTCGGTAGTCAAAGGCCCAAAGGGAGTTTGTACTTCGATCTGCGCAATGGGACGTGCAGTCGTTTGTTCAGTGAGCGAGTTGTGGCAATGATCATATTCGCCAGTAAATTGGTCAGGTCTTACCAAGTCACGAGAAATGACGTTGTCAGTGGAACCTGTGTCCTTTAAAACTAAACACTTTGCCCCATTCACTTTCCATTCGTGAATATGCTTGCTTAAAATTAATTCGGGGGGGGGGGGCTACGGCCCACAAAATGTACACTAGACTCCTTTGCTGACTGAGCTGCCTCGTGAGGTATTCGGGCACGGCATTCTTTGAGCACGTGACCTTGCCTTTTGCAAATATAGCAAGGGCCGTCATTAGGCCTTTGCCTTCTAGGCCTATCAAAATCCTTGTTAGGATCTGTTGAGTTTGAAGTGGCAGAGTCCCCCCTAGTGGGATCTGCTGCTGCAGTGCTAGCCAGCTTAGCTGCAGTTCGATTGCCCCCACGGGCATTGCCATAGGCCTTGGAAGCCTGGCCGTTTGGCTGTGAGGATGTTTGCACCTTGCCATTTTTTTGAGCAGTCTCAACTGAGATCTGTTTATTGCGAGTTGTCCATTCATCGCAAAGTCTTGATGCTTCATCTAACGTGCCTAGTTTTTGCTGGTCCGGTAACCATTTTCGTAGGCCCACCGGACATGCCTTCAAAAACTGCTCCATTAAAATAACATTAACTAAGTTATTGTAATCTGAGTTAACCCCTGCTAACGACATCCATCGCGAAAATAATGTATGAAGTTCGAATGCAAATTCGTGGAACTGCATTTCTGGGTCCTTTTCTAAAGCTCTGAATTGCACCTGAACTGACTCCTTGGTTTGTACAAAACGTGCCAAAAGATGCGTTTTTACGACATCATAGTTATGCATATCTTCTGCTTTTAACTGTGAACAAACTTTGACTAAAATATCCCCCATTAGGGGCTGGAGTCCTACGACGAAGTTGCGTTGCGTTTCTATAGTTCGTTCAAACACTTTAAGAAAAGAATTGATTTCGGATTTCGGATTCCATTTGTTGATCAACCTAACAACATCAGCTATTTTTCCTGGCTTATCAACTGGTCTTGGTTGTTCGTTAACAGCTATAGGATTGGTACCTGTTAAACGAGCAAGTTCTAATTGTTTATCTACTAAAAGCATTTCTTGTGCTACCCTTTTTATTTCAAGGTCTTTAGCTTGTTTGTCTAACTCCTTAGCCTGTTGGCTAGTTTGGGAGTTTTGGCCTGCGAGCAAAATTTCGTGAGCTCTACTCCTGGCTGCTTCAGCCATGTCTTGCACCCGGCGGGCGTCTCCGCATTGTGCTTCCATATCTCTAAGTCTTAATTCTTCTGCTTTAAGATCAGCTTCCCTTTCTTTTAACAGAAGCTCACGTTTGGCCATTGCTGCCGTTTCTCGTTTGTCTATAGCTGTTGCTAGTACGTCAGCCAATTCCTCTAAAGTAAATTTATTATCATTAAAGGCGATTTGTAGAATATCCTTAGTTTCGTGTCGTTTTTCTGACACGGAGGCCTAGCGTGTTGCAGGCTTTCTTTAAAGACAGTGGGTCAGATGTGAGATAGATGTTCTTTTGTTTTCAGTTGTGTTTTCAATGCAATAGATGGCGGTAGTGTCAGATTGGCCATCAGCGCTAGGCATTCTGGGAACCTAACGCAAGCGTGAAGGCCAGCTGTGACAGCGAGTGCGATACGCAACTTCTGTTGCAGCCTGCCTTCCCCACGCCTTCCTGGTGAGGCGGCAAGCGGGGAGCAATTTAGTTAGGGAAACGAACAAAAAATTTCACTTTTTTTACTGATAAAAAAATTCCACTAAAAAAAAAATAAGTTACTCTTGCAATACTATCATTTTTTTGGAAATGCAGGGGAAATGTTTTGGGAATTTTTGGGAAAGTACGAATCTGATACAGGACCACCTTTTTGCCACATATCTACTATTTGATTTTGATACACACTAGCTTCAACTCTGGCATTTATTCCTAACTTGTAATGCTAAATAAGCTCGAGGAAAAGAAACGTACGGTTTACGTCTGTATACAAGTGCTAGTCCGTATGGCTCGTTGTGGGCAATATTGAATAAAAACTAATAAAGCGGTATTCCTTTATCAATACTGACAAGAGTGAGATTGATACTGAATACACTATTACTTAACAAGAAATACAGAAAAAATATTCTATGAATGCTACTTAAACATCAAAATTTTTTTCTACCTTAGAAACAGGCGCCTGCAAATAATAAAAAAAAAATGGGCCACCGTCAGTAAAAAGGGCAATAGCAACATTTTTAGTTTACGATGTAAATAAAAGTAGGCTCTATTTATTACAGCCGTGCATTCATAGGTCTGAATAAAAGCGGTAATTAAATAAAAAAAAAAGTTGTTATTGAGGTTGGAAGGGAAAATAAGTAAGCACAGGCCTCGAATAGTCTTATTTTATTGGTTTTTGTATTAAGTTTTAATTAATCTTCTTCATAATTCTATCTACCTAAAGGGCATTAAAAAATAAGGTATAGGTGGGGGGGTGTGTGATTGCAGTGAATGGCATTACTGTTAAAATGGATATATTTCATTTGGGATCCCAGTCCAGCGTACGACCTGTACTTTGATATCGTGATGACCGAGTTATGCTTTCAACGCCCAAATAAAACTTTGCAAACGTGCTGGTATATATTCTGTAAGAATGTACAGAGATGTATCGAAGACAAAATGCTGTGTAGGGATTGGGATGGGGAAGAAAGCAAATTTTGTTAATCTTCAAATCCCCCCCCCCCAACCCCACCAAAAAATATTCAGCCCGTAGAATTCCAAGCCAGTTCTTCATTTAAGATTTTGCCGTTGTGTTTTGTTTCCTTTACCGATGTATAATTTGCGTGTATTTGCGTATGTTTATTTTTATAAAACTGGTAGTTTTGCTCGGCATTTCCCATGATTTACCAGTGTGACTACGAATTTAGCATCTCTATTTTGAATAGCGATGGTGGAGGGATGGGGTCGAGGTGGGGTGGGGGGCAAAATCTGAACAGAAGCCTATTATTTTTACCAGACTGTCATCATGCTTCTACACGTTATTAACTGCAGCTCATCTGTCCATGAGGCTGGAAGTCAAATGATAGAATCTTCAAGAAGCTTTAGCAGCCTAAGGTTTATGAATGGGGTGGTGGTGGTGGGGGAGGGGTGGGGGAGTTTAATGACCCTACCGTAAAGAAAACTTGATAGAAGCCATTTATTTTATGATAAATCTGGAGATTAACGTATTTCCCCGTTCGCCAGTGGCTAGTAAGACCAGTTCAGTTACTCGCCTTTTTTAAAAGTTCATTCGTCAGCATTTTTTTTTTAATTTCGTCGTCTACTTAAGTAAATTTGAATCATTATTTAACAAGAAACAAGACGGTTAACGACAAAGTAATGTCATTTCTAACACTCATTAGGGAAAAACAAAAATACATAGCAATACCAGGGTAGGGCCTGGTTGATTTCTGTTTTTATTGCCTAACCGAAAACCTACATTACCCGGTTTTCCTTACGCAGCATTATCTTTCCTTTTGAAGGGTCAATCCCTAGCGATGAAAGCTGACTTCCCTGCCGTGCTCAAGCTCTGCTTGTGCGCATATGTGCAGGCCCCTATATAAAGTGCCCGAGTCGGGCCTTGCTTCATCTTTCTTCCACTCAGGGTCAACCTTGGCTGGTAAGGGTAATGTATGTTTTCGGTTAGGCTATATAAAAACAGAAATCAACCAGGGCCTACCCTGGTAATTCTATGTTTTTACTGCAGTTGACAATACACATTACCTGGTTTTTCCTTATGCAGCAGACCTCGTCAACATGGCGGTGGGGCCAAGGTTAACGACTACCCGTGCTACGAACCGGTTGCCCCAGAGTTCAAGAACCTTGTGAATCGGACGGCATCCATGCAATCAGATCTTGAGAAGAGACCGGGGACCGAGGGCGACCATGCGTCAGGGGAGGATGGAGTGGAGCAAGTTTTCGAAGAAGCGGGGGCGACTGTAGAAGGAACAGTTCGTCTAGCTGATGGTGCACAGAGAGCCTAGAAGAACCGTGTACCGTGATGCGGTCCTGCAGGAGCGACAGCATGGATGGTGATGACCATATTCAATGCAAGGTACAATGAGAAAAAGGAAACGTGCAATTGCAACATGACAATTTTTTCATTACCTTGAAGCAGTTGGACTTGGAGGTTCTTGGCTAATTGAAGAGGCTTTGAGACAGGGAGATATGGTCCTGGTGACTGGAGAACAGGAAGTAGGGAACAGTGAGTCGGATCGAAGAACAGTTTGCTCGGTAATGACTCAAAATGTTCGTCGTTTTAGTCCAGAAAATAGGGGGGGAGGGGGCTAGCAAGTAGGCCCGGCAAGTAGGCCCAGCAAGTAATGTGGGGACCGAGAAAGAAGAATTTTGTTGGTAACGTAAAAACAGTTGGTTAACGACCGGGAGTAGGGACCGTAGCAAAGCGTACCGGTCAGAGAGTTCTTAAGATCCAAAGAAAGAAAAATGGCTGGCAAGAGGCTGAAACTGAAGAAGTGTTGATGAAGACATGGAGAAGTCGGTTCCTCGATGATCCAGAACGTAAAAAGGAAAAATCAGCTAGGGTAGGGCTCGAAAATCGAGCGCTACTCCTTTGGCTTTTTTGTGACAGCCAGTGCATGGAAGGGCACAAGAAGAAACTTCTGGGTACTGTGCCATCCCGGCAAAGGCAGGGACGAAAGCAGCCACGTCGTCAAGCTGCCAGACGCTGTATGGGGACAGGTGTTCAAAGACCGGTGAAGAGGCAGCCCTCAACCACGAGGCGACTGTATAGTCCATTGCTCCGGCTGGGTGTGGAACAGCAGCAGAAGCAGGATCGCCATGAGCGACTGAAGCAGAGAGAGCCAGATGGATCGTCAGTGCTGGCTTTGCCGAAGTTGGGACCGGAGATTCGGTGGACGTTGAACCTTGAGACGCCTGCAATAGTGGTGGAACAGTATTGAGGCCTGCGGGCGCCTTTTGACTTGTGCCGAGTTGGGAAGACGCGGAACCATGTGATCACGGTGGTTTTGACAGGGAGCAACCATAAGTCGACCGACAGCTCCTAGGTTTGGCGTAGTGTTGTGCTCTCCAAGGGGGAGTGTAACTTTTCGAAACTTTTCCTTCATCAAAATGTTGGCAGCTTGTAAAAAGGTCGCCTATGCAAACGGCCAATTTCATCCGCCAATTAGGTGGAATTGGAAAATCACGGAGAAACTGACGGTCGCCGCATGTTGATGTACAGCTTCTCGTTGTTCAGAAACTAGTGGCGCGTAGTGAATCCAAGTCTACTGTAGCTTCTCGAAGTTCATCTAGTTGAAGAGATAAGGGCCGTGCGATGGACACCAGGGACTCACAGTTTATATTAAAATGTGCCAGGTCTTCTGGAGAGAGCTGCAGTCCCTGTAAAAGAGAAGCACAGATGACATCTGCAGTCTTAAAAACGGGGCGAGGTCTCGAGGAAGGACCGTTGAAGTGACTGTTGGCGACGATGTTGTAGTTGACGGAAACACTGTTGGTGGCATAGCCGACGGATGAACTGTCCCGGTGGAAGTGGTAGTGCCTTTATTTTTAGTCCGCATGCCAAAAGTAGATTTGAACGTCTTCTTCGAAGTAAAAGGGGGAGACCATGGAGGTTTGTCCTTGTCCGCGGGAGGTGGATCGATCATGTGGATGTAAATTGATCGGAAGGTGGGGCTACAGATGGGTCCTTCGCACGACGAGACTTCTTGGTACTAGTCACTGAAGGGTCTTGAAGGGGACCGGAAACTTACTTTGGAGTGGTACATTGTGCCGCTCCTCGTTACACTGCCCGCTTGAGTGATTTGTCGTGTCAACATAAAATCTCCCGCCACTGTGTGTCGGAGAGAAAAGCACAGACACTACACTTTCTTGTAAACCAGTCACATGACCTGTGGTATTGACAACAGGGACGTGGGTCTAGATGAGGTTTGGCACCGGTGAACTCTAAACATACACAGCGCACTGGATCTGTATATGCCCCGGTGTGGCCCACAACTGGTGCAGAAGTAGCCAAAGAAGACGACGCTTGAATGGTTGGTGTCGGACCGTTGGTCGGACCTGAAGTAGAATCGCACACAAAGACCTGTGGAAGAGACAATGGCGGTACAGTAGCAGCATTCGCGCAAAACTTGACGGAAGGGGAATCACAGTAAGCGAGACGTGAGAAAATCTTGGAGGCGTGCTCCGTCTGGTGGCAGTTGATGGATACAGAAGAAGTGTGCCGGGGGACAACTGCTGGGAACCGTGACCGACGTACTTCTTGGAGGCAATTAAGGAAGTGGAGACGACAGTATGTATGGGAGCATCAGAAAAGGGGGGGGGGGGGTTGTACAGCGA
Organism: Lithobius niger; assembly: GCA_023313725.1. NCBI lineage: Eukaryota > Metazoa > Arthropoda > Chilopoda > Lithobiomorpha > Lithobiidae > Lithobius > Lithobius niger. The sequence goes on along the minus strand of JAHWFP010008434.1, from coordinate 16,296 downwards.
CCAAAAAAGTTCTAGTGGTCGTCGAATTTGTCTCGATTCGTTCTAATGTTGACGAAGCTAGGCAATGGATGAGAACATTGGCGGTCATTTGTTGGACATCGAGAAGGACTGTGGTCCAGTGGTACCTCTGGTTCTAAGGCCAACAGAAGCAGAGGGTCCACCTTAAAAAAGGTCTCCATAATAAACACTGTATCTGTCCCCCCAGCACCCTTGTTTTTGTTTGTCACTCAGTTTATTCCTGAGGAACATATCCGGGGGAGAAGAGTGGTGAAGTAGGGAGGGTGGTGGCAACCGAAAATACGGCCGAAAAAGCAAACCGTAGACAATGGTAGTATCGTATGTGCGGGGGTGCGTATCTCCGTTAAGCGACCGAACCCTGTTGGGAGTGGTCGGCAGGTTCCCGGATGAAGAATACTGGTTGTATCGGTGAATGGAACACGGCAATTGTAGAGGCAGGAACTAAAGAGGTGATGAGGACTAGCGACGACCGCAAAGGGAGGCGTCCGCGACAATGCAGCCGCAGGAGACCGGTTCTTGTTGGTCATGGAGCAGCGACCGCTTGAGGTCGCGTTAAGGGATGTTGCTGCTGAGTGGGATGCCATGTCGACCGGAAGATAGCACCGGTCGATAGTGATACCAGAACGGTGCGTTGTTATTGTATTTTACATCAATATGTTGACCCATTGTCAATTTTTATTCTCTTCAATGAAACTTATATATATTGTAGTAAGACAGCTTTATTATTTCAAAGAGAAAAGTATAAGCGCCAATGGTGACTGCCAATTGCGGGTGCCAGGCGACCGAGGTGAAGACTGTTGGAGCCGGTTATGGTTGCGTGTCTTGTAGGTCTTTTGGAAGAACATGAGAGACCGAAGGTGGCAGAGTGAGACTGTCCATACAGGAGGGTCCAGATTGTGGTTGTAGACCTATGGTCAGTGAAGGAGGTGAGGACCAAGTGGTCTGAGGGCTGGAAGGTACAATTCGGGAAATTCCCGTTATCGAGATGGCAGTCTTGAAATGACAACCGGTGAGGAAGGGTAAAGCGACAGGAAGTCTGGCGAACATATTCTGAGGTCTGGGCTGGGTGAAGCAGCAGTTGGAGAAGTCGAGGTCAAGCTCACCACAAAGGAGGCACGGGGAATTGGGATCTCAGAACCGAGGACTTGTCGGAGAAGACGGGACAGCTGATGCAAAAGGTGCCGGAACGGGACAGAACAGTCAACTGGTAAACTGGAGGGATCACAAGACAAAGCAGTGTTTACCGGACCGCAAGAGGTGGACCGTGGAAAGCGGGGGAAAGGCACTGGCAGGGAGCGGCCACTGGATGGGGCTGCGGACCAGAGTGATCATCAGTGACCGGAGGATCTTAAGTGGTTGAGGCAGCGACCGGTGGTCTAAGCGCCGGTGCACATGTGCGGTACTGCATTTGCAGTTGCCACTGCGGTATCGCATTTGCGGTTTGGTTTACGTGTCATCTGTTGGGTACTGCACACGTACCTGCATCGACGTTGCGTTACCGCCCGCCGCTCGTGCGGTCGTTTTGCACCGCAATTTCCCCCATCAATGCAGCAGTACCGCAGCGTTAAAAAAACGCAATTGCGTCTCTGAGTACCTTGGGTGACTTGAGCGGTGCACACGTCTACCGTTTACCGTAAAAGCGTTACCGAAAATGGCGTCCAATTTCGAAGAAATAGACATGGAATTGTTTATTGGGGGAGTAAAGAATTATCCTGGAATATTAAATGTTACTGCAGAAATGATTGAAGACTCATTGGGAAGTAATTAAAGAACTTATTCGAATTTTATAGTTAATCTGCAAAGGATGTATAACATCCCCTGGTACGTCTTAAATTAGTACATCAATGTACCAAAATTCGTTGCAATGGTTTTAAAATATTTTTTTGTTCACAAGGTAAGCGAAAAAAGCAATATCGTCTCATTGGTTTCAAGCTATAATTTTTTGTACACGAGGTTAGGGAACTGAACGCGTACATACATCACCGAAGCGGCACCGCAGTGTCAACACGCGTTAATGAAACGCACGTGTGCATTGATTGACTGCGTCACCGCAGCGTTGCCACGCGTCCAAAAAATGCACGTGTGCAACGGCGCTAAACGGCAACCGACGAAGAGGAGGGTCTGCCTGGTGGCGGCCGAAGTTGGCATTAAGAAGACAATGTAAGGAACTTGGTAGGGTCGTGGTAAAAACATGTCTTCTATTTAGATGACTTGGCAAAAGGCGGTCGTCCGAACCGACGAGGAGGAGCTGACTGGGAAAGGCGAGGTGGCCGGGGGGCTCGCGACCAGGCCGAAGACAATCAGTACCTTCCAAAAGCACCGAACAGAGCGAACAGAACGTACAACTGTTAGAGGCAGTTTGGCTCCAAACTTAACGTCGTGCGTGCACAGTGATGTTGCATCAGCCGTTCGGTACCTTCCTAAACTACAACACAGCGCAACAAGCTCAGCAGAGTATTCGATACGTCATACCTTCACCGCGACCAGGCCTGGCCAATGGATTCGACCAGGATTGGCTAATAGACGTGACCAGGCGAGAGCAATGCCAAATTGCAAACCATCTCAGGGAGGTGGTTTGCTGGGGTGGAGGTTTGAGCATGCACGAGCTAACAGTTTTGACGAAACAGATTCATCGCTGACGATGTTGACGCCAATCAAGCCACATCAACACGGATATTCGCAGGGAATGAGCCAAACTGTCACCAACAGTGGTGCGTTTCGTTCGCTCTGTTTGGTCGTTTAGGAAGGTACCGATTGATGTTGCACGGCAGGAGATAGAGTCCGGAAGGGTGACTGAAGGAGCATGTTCATGGGAAACGAAAGCTTGAGGCGGAAAGGAGACCGGACGCCGGAAAGAAGCAGAGGAATCCGTACGACACAGGAGGATCGGAAAGTCCATTATTTGTACTTGGGTTGCACCCTAGCCTCCCCAAAGGTTACAAGAAGTTCCATTCCATTAGTGCCATGATGTAGTTCTCAAGACTGTCACAAAACGCATTCGGTTTACGTTATTCGCACCCACCTTCACAATAACTTTGTTGGGGGGGGGGGCACTTGTTGCAGACATGTTTAACCATTACTTTGGTTTGGGTGGTGGTATCGAAGCCCGGTTTGCACGCCATGGTCAGCATTTTAACGGATATTTCAGATGTGGTATGACTCAATCCCTCTTTCCCTTCGATATTTCAAAGTTAGGTCCACCAGGGCCCCCCCCCCCCCCTATGGGGAGCACCACCTGCCCTACCTCATAAATGGGTAGATTCTTTCAATAATGTACCAACTACACGGTTTCATTCATCTACGACGATGTGGTAAAACTATTGGGGTGACCCCTGACTTTTGCGACACCCTGTCTATACTACCTAAGTTTTGTTTTGTGATTGCTTTAGATTATGTAGCAGGGATACGGCTGAAGGCCACGGCTCTTGAAATAAATTTCAATGTCAATTTTCAAGTCGATAGAGGACTTTACCAAAGGCTATGTATCGTATGTCAGCCTACCGAAGAAAATTTTTTCGCACCTGTAAACAGGCTGAATTTTGGTATAAAATATAAAATAAAGGTACTTTTCTTTTGCCATTATGTAGAATTGCACAACTACTTTTACTTCGCATTTCATACTTTTCAAAAAGGTAAAAAAAAACACAATTATTTTGCATGGTAAGGCACAATTTAATATTTATGTTATGTAGGGTTACGCTAAACTGATATTAGTTTCTTTTATTAACGGTGAGCACCGCTGACGCAGTCGTACAGCGATAGCAGACCTTTAAGTAGTGGGGGGGGGGGGGGGGAGGATGCACCATCGGAGAAAAATGGCAAAAAAAAAAAGGGAGGCGTTATTTTCCAACCATCGATTCAACACCATGATCCAAGACAAGCCTGTGTTTTAATAGTTTTTTTTCATAATTTTATCTTCCTAAATATAAAAATAAAAAGTCGAATAAAATTATCTTCCTAAAAATAAAGGACCAAAAAAAATTGGAGGGTGGGGAGCATGTGCGCGGGAAAAAAAAGCAAGGAAAAAAGGGACTGGAAAAAAAAGCTAAATGAAAAAAAAGTCGATAGAAAAGACCTGAAGAAAAAAAAACCGATGAAAAAAAACTGCGGAAAATTTAGCCAATGATGGGAAAGAATAGAGAATAAATCTGGTGTAAAATAATAAAAAAAAAATACTGTCTAAGTGTATAGTTATGTATGTATAGTCATCATCCGTTAGCTGAATGCTGCTCGATCACCATTAACTTAAATCAACTTTGTAATCCTTAAAGGAAAAGCTCCCTCCCAAATTCGAAAACTGGGGAAATGATCGACTTCAGTTTGGTTGGTGACTTTGTATCATTAAAGGAAAATTCATGAAATCACTAGTTTTTAAAAAAAATTGGGATGGGGGGGTGGTGTTGGGTAGAAGAGTATGAAAATCAAATTTTCTACAATTCCATAACTTGATAAGGATGGAATATTCAATTTGGTCGGTTTTTGATAATAAAAATTTAATTATCCAAACCGACCAAATTGAATATTGTAGAATATTTGTGAACTATTTTCTTCCAGTTATTTCGACATTTCTCTGCACAAATTTTGATATTTTTTTTCGGATTGTGTTGAAGAAGGCCTAGTGGCTTTTGAAAACTATTTTAATGTGACTACAATTGTTCATCTTCTTGTTGGGGGAAATTTTGCTCTTACCTAGAGATCGAACCAAAGAACCGATTTTCAATTTTTATAGCTTAAAATCGAGTATTAAAAAGACTCTCTTATAACAGTTATTTTAACGTGATTGCAATGTTCTTTTCGTTGTTATTTTGCAAGAACAAGAAAAAAATAATAGATATTAGCATTAAAAAAAGTTTAAGTTTAAAAAAAGTTTAAGTTTAATACGGATGTAAGCCTTAAAAAACTTCAACCGCTCAGGAACAGATATTAGAAAAAGACATGTATCAGCGTTTACTAACACGTGTAAAAGAAGCTCCAGATTGTTTTTTGGGACGCTGGATATTCTTTTACACGTATAAGTGCCACCCTGATGGCGTACATGTCTTTTTCTAATATCTGATCCTTTAGTGCTTTAAGTTTTTTAAGGCTTACATCTGTATTTTATATGCTTAAGCGTATTTTAATACTAATAAGTAATAGCAGGAGGGAATGAATAAAGCAAACGTAGTATTTAGGGAGTAGACAACTCCAAACTTATTATATCATAGAATCCGGCACTTGGTCACTTGGTCATCCGACACCTGTATCACCATCCAACATCATCAAACACTGGTTCTGCGCAACTGACTTCCACTTCGCCAGCTTTGCAAGGTATCTGGTAACTTTAACCACCTTGGCTTCTTCACGAACAGCTCCCCGGGCAGAACGCCCCCCCCCCCCGGTTCCTTTTCCCCTTTATGAAAGAGAACACTCCCCCCCAAAAAAAATCAACCCGCTTTTCCCCCCCACCCTCTCCTTCCCGGATAAATCTTGAAAATGGTCAACCCTTCTTTTCACTGTTCTGCGTATTCTCCGACTCCTGGGGCGCCAGCTTGCAGCCCTAGGGTCCCAATCACCATTTTGAAGAGGTCTTTTGTTAATGCAAAAATTAACAGGTAATGTATATTTCCGAACGGCACATCGAAAGATGAAATTGCCGGCCCCAGCTAGGCCGGCTAAATTTTTTTTCTATTGCCTAATAGGAAATAAATAAGCATAGACAAATGAAGAGTACTTTGAAATATTACACGGGGGGGGGGGGGGGGATTGCATAAGTGTGACGTAGTTATTAGGGGGTGTTTTACATTTTGTGAAATTTGTGATAAATGGGTGGGTGGGTGTTTCAAAACAGGTCAAAAAGTGTGACGTAATATATGGACGGCCCCTTAGCTCTAGGAACAATTCCGAAACATATTGTGAAAGGTTACATCGGTGAAAAGTACAAATCAACGATTCCTGTTGAGTTACTGTTTTTTTTTACGGCTCTCTCTTTCCTACAGTCAAAATCTCGAAATCAGCATGGGCAAAGAACAGACAATAAGCCGAAAAAGCATACATTTTTTGCAGAATCTACATCATTAAAGACGTATGATGTGCGTGCGTGCGTGTACCTCTATTCCTCTGCAACCAAGGCACGTACAAAGATGGGAGTAGGCCAAATGAAAGATAATTAAATTGCGCTTCGGTTGGGCCTATTTTCATCGCTGTACCTTGATTTTATGACTCAAATATGCGAAAAACCCATAAAAAATAGCGTCGAAGGTTTTTTTTTTTACCCTCATGATATTTGTTCATGACGTCATAGTTTGTTCATGCACGGGTTAAAATTCGTTGCAAACAAACCGTCGTGAAGGTATTATTATTATTTATCTCGGTGCGTGTACACCGAGATGATGCACGCAAAAAATAAGCAAAAGGACGTCGTATTTTGCAACATATCACATGTAGATCTTAAAATCACTTTTGTATCAACTGACTTGATACATGGAAAAATCGGACCCATAGTTCTGGTTTTAAAAGGGTGTCAAACATTCGTATTTCTGAAGCACGGAGGTGCGTGGATTGAGCGAACAAAGCAAGCGATTTCCACCCATAAACTAAATCTTTTCATGTGTGTTTCGGTTTGCTCTCTCAATCTTTCATCTCTCATGTTCATAGGGGAGGAGAAGACGAACAAACGTGCAAACAAAACAAATCGTACATTTTGAATAATGTTGGTGAAATTCAGTCGTGCTGAGGAATGTGATGAACGAACTGTGAGCAACAATTGCAATTAGTTTGTGTCGAAATAATTAGTACATCGATTTGTGATGCTCTTGGAATCAAAGAAATTACATGAAGAATGGATCAATGCCAATGGAGTGAGCGAAACGAACGATATGACTATAGTCTAAAATTAAATTGTAGAATGGAGTATGGGTAATCTTTGCTTAACTAAGTTTCGTTAAGAAAATAGTGCTTTTTCTGCTATAAAATTGAAGAACTAAATTTATGACAACGGGAAAGATCAGTAAATACTTTCAATTGTTAATTTGTAGAAAAAACGTCAAAAATCTAATTCTACATCTTCCCCCACCCGATTACAGGGCAGCTCCTCCTAAGCATACTTATATCACAAGTTAAGGTGTAGGGAGGGGGGGGGGAGGGGAACGGAAAACAAATTACTTGCCCTTCACAAAAAAAAAATCCTAGCTATCGGCCTGTTCCATGTTTTTTTTTATGAATTTTTTATGAACGCGGTAAAGCTGATTTATTTGCGCCTTTTCGATGCTTGTGTCTAGTTGCCTTTTTCGTTTTTTCTTTTTGCGTTTTCTGTAACTAATGAAAGGTACTTTTCAAATGTGTGCGTCCCCTACCTGTTTGACGAAAATCTAAAATTCGTCAGCATAATATTATTACGCCTTCATAAATTCAAGGAAATTTTAGGACCAATATTCTGATTATGAATGAGTGAGGAAATACCAAATCAATGTAAAAACGTAAGAAAGGAAAAGTAATTTACGTATTTTAATTAACTACAACGAAAAATAATTACTGTAGTCTATCCGCAGTTTCTAGTTTCTGTTGGTTACACTTACAAAAGCAATAAATAATAATGAAAGCAAAACAAATAAGCTTGCGTATTAAAAAAATTGTTCAACTGAAACAAAGTTACTTTTAATCGTAATTTACTATCCGTTATGGCTTTCCGTCTTGTTTATTATGGTTTTGTTTTCTGGAGAAATTAGCAGTAAGCTTTGTTAGCATTTTTTTTTAATATTAAACTCTAAAACGTTAGCTGATGTCCACAGGCGTATCGATAATAACAGCGACTGTTGAAGTGCGTTAGCCTTGCCATTGACTGAAGAAAAAGATAGAGCAATAACAGTCTGATGAAAGACGGGCAATCACGTTACGTTACTTGGAGGCAAAATTTATTGGATGTCAAAAATAATAGCGCCTTCTGGTTTCACTTACGGAAGATCAGCGAACTTTTGAACCTGAATGATGAATACTGAACGGCGAAAGAATCTGCAGCGAACGTAGCATGCAATATAATGAAGAATCAGAAAAAAAATCATCTAGAAAAGTCGATGTCTTCTGCTAGTTCAAGTTCATGGTCAGTCGGACACTGCCTTTACTACCGTGCTACCCGTTCAGTACCGCATCGACAAAATGCAATATTACGTAAAAGTCCGCTTTGATGACACGGGCTGCTGTTAGTTTACCAAATTCCGCACGACCACAAACAATTTTGCATTCGCAGTAAATACGCACGAGCTCCATCTTTCATTCAACCAAACGAGCGTGCGAAAACGCTGACAAAAAAATAGCTGCGATGCTGACACCCTCACAGCGGTTGGTGAGGAGACCTTTGTTAGTTACGCGAAGGTTTCAGTTTCGGTTTCATCGCTGCCTCCAGATGGCGATTAAAGACGGCGCGTTCATAACCGCGCTTACCCACAATGCCCGCAGGGCGCGTCGTCTCTTGATACGCCCTCTTTAAGTCTCTATTCTGAAGATTTCGAATAACTTCGGCTAAAGTAGCCATTTTGCAAGTTACGTTATTTGCAAGTAAATAGTTTTAAATGAAAAAAATAAATAAAAATTAATTCACAGTCGTGAAATTAATTCTCCGTGTTTAAACAGAGCAAGAATTTAATATTTTCTCTAATAAACCAAAACCAGTTACATGTACGATAAAATACAACCAGAATTACCCTTTGCACTAGTGAATGAAATACCTAAATAAAAATAAATAGGCTAACTACACGGGGCTTGGCAACCTAGCATATCTCACGTACACTTACCCAGCACACTGGCTGTGCGTCCCACGAATCCAAACTTCCCACCGTAGATTGGATGCTGCAACTTATGAAACGTCCTTGTCTTGGAGCACTCCACTTGAGAACGTTCTTTAGAAAAAGGTCGTTCACTGCACTGAGTCCTTGGTTGTATTGTCCAAAAGCTGGAGCTCCACCTCCCATGGGGCTCTCTATGTATGATGAAAGCATCTACTTCTGCCTTCTGCAGGCTTGCCTGTCGTTTCACTATGGTGAAGTTGAGGCTCCTGCCTTCCGTCTCCGGGCGTCTGGCTGGATCGGGAACTGTTGAGCCTTATTTTTAACTATAAGGCGGACGTCTGCTTCTCTGAAGCTGGGTGCAATCGTGGTGACGTGATTGCGGGCGTCTGGGATGCAGTTATTTTTACTACATCACTACAATAATCTCATCTATCATGGCTGCCACCAGGTGGGATTTAATAGCGTTCCTGGTTTTCAAGGGCAGTTAAATTGACTAACCTTAAAACTAGCTATTAATCAAACGAAGTCGAAGTCGTTAAAAAAAACTCTTGGTAGTTTTTAATAAAACATAGAATGCAAAATTATTAACGGTTACATTAGCTTCAACTAGTTACAAAAAATAATTTCAGTGAACTTCAAAATAAAGCAAGGCAAATTAAAATAAACTTCAAGTGTTTACATTAAAACATCGGCGGTTTGCAAACAAGTTTTGTTTACATACTAATTTTGACAAGTCAAAGTTTTGTTTAGTTCAAATCCATGAACGTTACTAGAAAAACAAGTAGCTTTCAGTTTTTGTAGCAATCAATGCACCCTATCACCTGTAAGTATCAGAGTTCTATCTAGAAGGCCTAACTGCTTCAGTAATACCTTACGTGATTTTGGTGAAGTTTTAGATTAACCCATTTAGTTAAAATAAAAGAAAAAAAAAATAATAGCGCTGTGGCTAATATTAAAGTCGGTTTTTTTAGGAAGTGGTCCCCAAACACTTAAGTATGCAGAGAGGGTTGGTCAAGAATGCCGATGGCCTAACTCTCAACATATCACGAAAAATTGCCTAGTCGGATTTAAAGTTTAAACTATAAAATTTTGAATATCATTTCCAAAAAATTAAATTTTCAAACGTTAAACTAGTTTAAGTCCATAAACTACTACCTTCTGTTCTGCCCGGCATAGCAACAGTGGAGAGACATCCCGATCCCCTCAACGGGAGTAGCGACGGGCGGTAATTCGTCTTTGAGCCTGGCTGTCGACTAACGTAGCATGTTTGGTTATATAGGAGTAGATCGGATCCTGCTAGGCACCCCCACTCATGAAGCGCGAACCCCAGGGAATGCGATTTTAGTATTGCGAGTGTTGTGACGTCAGATGACGATAGGTGCACATGTGGTCACATCTGGTCGGCAGAAGGTTGGGTCTGCCGCTACGCAACGTGATCGACAGTTCACTGGAAGTTTCGCTCGGCTTGGACGATCAAGAGTAAGAAGCTGCTGTGAATGGCTAAGGGAACATTTCTTAAGAATTCCTGCAAAATGATTGGCGAAGGGCCGTTCGGTATGGTAGAGCAGTGTTTGAACGCATGAGCGGTAACTGACGATGAAGCCAGCGCTGCTTTTAAGACTGGAACAATAGAAAGGTTTTCGAATGTCAACGGATTTTTCTCTAACTGTCGGTTATGTACAACTGAATCTATTTAAAAGAAGGATACTGTAGATTGAATTGCCGTTGGTCAGGGATCGTTGCTGAGATGCCAATAAATCGACGTGAATTATTAGTAATAAAAAAAAACATATTTACAAAAATTGCGTTTGCCGGAAGGTAGATCGTAGAATTAAATGCCGTTTATATAAAATAATTTAAATATAAGCTAGTTGGTTTGCAAGTTACAAATAATTATCCCTCATAAGCTGAAGCAGTTAAGCTAAAAGATGTTTGATGTTTTCATAACAAAATCGCCGCAACATGGCCACTACTACAACAAGGCAAAAAAAGTCAGCAAGCAAAAGGTTTAAATGTTTCAATACATGTAATATGGTAGTGCAGTACCCCTAGCACACACTAATCTGTGGCTTTATGCCCAAGAAAAAAAATACTATGTTTATACAGTTGCACAAACGAAGTTACGTTGTCGGCAGTGACTTCCGGATGGTGAAACGCAGATGAAAGGGTCCATAATGAAATTCACAGTTCGGTTTTGTTTTTCAGCGAGAAAAAAAAGAGGCTTCGGAGCTTTCATCATTACAGTGTGCGCCTTACCATTGGTAGTGGCAAAACTGTACAGAAGACCGGATGGGACTAGGTAGTCGCTGTAGCTGCTTGTTATCATCAACAATCATTCTTTGCACAATAGGATGCCTTTAACAATTAGAAACGGCTCGCTGTCTCCTTGTTGTTTGGATTTTGGCTCTTGGCTATTGGGCCATTTTGTCACCCTGATGATTCCTGAATCCTCAACCCCATGTACGATTCCGGATTTTTTAGTTTTTTATAAACCTTGTCCAGACTCCGAAGCTACTGCATGCAAAATGTGGTTTGGATAGTCCTTGTGGTTTTCGCGTAATGCGTGGTCTAAGATTACATTGGAATGTGATCATGCGGAGCTTCGCTGGGCCATCGGTCTTGTTCCGCTCCAGCAGTACAGCACGACGGTATCGCAACGATGACATCAATGGGCTCTTTTGTGCTAAATGAAAAAAATGGAAGAAAACAAACAAATGTAAGAAAGAAAAACGAAAATTAAAATAGAATTTAAAAACCATAAAAAAAAAAACCAATTAACAACTCACGTTACTCGAACATTGCAACCGCTGCTTTGCAAACGCTGATTTCCGTTAAATGACAAAAAGGAATAAAGCAAACGAATGTAATAAATTAAATTTTCAAAAGCCACAACACCTCAAACGAAAAAAAAAACCGTTCAAGAATTTGTGTTAATTATTGAACATTATAACCGTTTTCAAAATTAAACGTTGTGCTTTTCGTTGCTTCTAGCATTGCGTCTTGCGAACATTCTGCACAAACTTTCTTCTGGCTAGATGACGATACGTTACCATGAAGAATATGCAACGCTGCCACATGCATTTCTTCACATGTGCGTTTACACGAGCACAGGGATAACAGTGACCGACGACCAGTCCTTTTCCCAATAACTAGCTCTTCTTGCGTGTGAGGTGATTTGACGACATTAACTCTAACCTGTGCGAATGTTGCCAACTGCAATCTCATCGGGTCGCACGATATACCGGAATGATTTATTTATGTCCTTTTAAATCTGCTTGGTTCGTTATTTATTTCGCAATATTCGCCAATGTATTCCAATTTGTGGCCAACAAATGTAAAGTCCTACAATTAGGTCGAAAAAATTAGAACTATAATATTTGGATAAACACACTTAAAAATGAACGCTACGTAAAAGACCTTGGTACATCATCTTGGATGATGTGAAGACAGCCTCTCACATTAAGAACGTCGTAAAAGCAGCCGCATTCAAACGCTATTGATCCGACGGTGTTTCTGGTCACGGGACCTTGGTATCTTGGTGAGGGCTTTTAAGACTTATGCTAGACCTTTGCTGGAGTATGCCTCACCAGTTTGGTCTCCTCATCTCACCAAAGACGTCGAACTTATCGAGTCAGTCCAACGACGTTATACCAAGCCTCTACCTGGTCTCTTTAATAAAGCATACCATGACAGTGAGACTGTTGAACCTTCAATCTCTTGAGTTATGTCGGCTGACTGCTGCAGTTTGCCTGTAGTTTGTTACACGATCGTTATAAATAGAAGGTGGTCAATTTTTTAATGTCCAAGGGTGCTAAAGGACACGAGGACATATATTTAAACTTGTGAATCAAGCTAGGTTGGAATGCCGCAAATGCTTTAGTAACCGCGTTGTAAATGTGTGGAATTGTCTGCATCTTTGGTCGTTTTAGCACCTATCATTCAGTTTTTGACGTCTGCTGAATCAGGTTGACCTCTCGTCATTTGTCAGTTTTTAATTTTTCACCCTATTAAAATTGTGTGGCGGTTTTAATTGTAAATTTGGCTGCGTGTGAGTGGCCAAACAGAGTCCTTAGTATTCCTGTTGGTTTTGCAACAAATCTTGTAATAATAATAATAATTACAAACAAGTGTGCCGTAAAAAAGGGGGTTATATGATTGAAGTTTCACTTTACTTGTTAAAATGTTTACACGGATAAAAACTGATGATTTTTAATTGAAATAATCAAATGTACAATTGAGAAAATTGCATCTGTTTAAGTGCTGTGTTGTGCTTTACGTTTTAATTATCATATCAAAAATCAAAACTGGTAAAAGAAGCCGCCAAGTTCCGAATGGTACGGCCCTTCAAAGGAGTGATATCAACACACCAAAATATTCGCCAAGTTAACCGCACCGCTTAATAGTGCGAAGGTTAAATGAAAACTAGAACATTGCAACTTTCGCTAGCAATGTTCAAGTTTTCATTTAACGTCCAAAGTATTATTCGGTGCGATTAAGATGGCGAATGTTTGGGTGTGTTGATATCACTCCTTTGAAGGGCCGAACCATTCGGAACTTGGCGGCCCCTTTTACCAGTTTTGGTTTTTGATATGATATCAGTCCTTTTTTTTTTAATTGTGTATTAGACTCAACTTCACTACCATGCAGATGTGTAATAAAGTGGCACGTCAACAAGAAATTGATTTGCCACAATTTGATACTACCTTTTGCCCATAGGCCGAATCATTCTCAACTTGATCACCTGTTTATAGTTTTTTGGTTTGGTTTTAATTTTGTTGTAATTAGTTTTATTTCTTTAGTTTTGGTGTGTTGATATCACTCCTTTGAAGGGCTGAACTACTCTCAACTTGGTGGACTCTTCTCCAGTTTTTGGCTTTGTTTATTTTGCTTTGTTTTTAGAGTTGGTTTATGTTTCGTGAATTGGACGTAAATACAATTCTTTGGCAACGTTGTTTAAACCATGAGCAACGGCTGTTTGCACATCACAGCAAACAGCCATGGCGTGTGGTATAGATTTATCATGCTACACTAGTGTGTGTCTAGGCACGCACGTCAGTATACACGTTGTCATTGTCCGAACTTCGGCTGTCCAATGAGAGACGATGCCGACAATACTAACAAAGGTTATAACAATATTTTCGTACTTACGCGCCATCCCACGCCATCCTCGTTACAGCCCTAGGCTCCAAACCATAAAAGGTACGCAGTTCGTATCGTACTGCAGCCATTCGTCCAATTTCATAGCTGGAAGCCTTCACGTATCTCGGTACCGATGAATAATCACCCTATGGAAATTAACATGGGGATGAGCGGACTAGGATTAGCTAGCTCGCTATAGTTACACATTTTCAACGTAATTGAGGGTCAGATTTTGCATTGAAAGCAGCTTAGCTGGCATTCTTACACGAGTTAATTTTTGTCAGGTGGGTCATTGCTCTTGATTTCAACAAAATTAAGCTTTTGTACGGTATTATTATTTTTTCCCAAGTACGTGAAATGTGCCCAACTATGCTTCAAGATATACAGACACTGACACTGGCGCCGCGCTACAATGGTTTACAACCTCCCTCGACAATTGAATTGATGTGATGCTTGTTGTGATAGTGTTGCCTAACTTGGCGCGGCACAGTAGCGTGTGTATAGATATGATTGGTAAAGCACAACAGCACTTAAACAGATACAATTTTCTCTATTGTACATTTCATTATTTCAATTAAAAATCTTCAATTTATCCGTGTACATTTTAACAAGTAAAGTGAAATTTCAATCATATAACCCTTTTTTTATGGAAACACTAGACGTTTTTGTTTGTAAACCGTGTACTTTTTTTACGGCTATGGCGTCGCGCTACAAAGGTTGATGCATGCAATCGATTGTTGCTGCCCACTTTGAAACAATTCAGCTCTGCTCTGAAAGCCTGCATTAACGAAATAAATACACCATCCTATCGTTTCTAGCTGCCAATTTCGAGGCCGTTAACAACGTTGCTTACTTTGGTTTAAAACTATATGCATTTAGCTGAAGCACGGGTTCTTTCAAAGGGTATAATGAGCGTTAACCACTCTGGTCATCTGCCCGAAGCCCTAAGGCCCTATGTCTGCGGCAGCCAGATTACCAGGCGGTCACCCACCCAAGTATCAATCAGGCCCAATGCTGCTTCTTTCATTTTACCCATCTACAATCAATTGTTTAGCAAAGACATAACACGTGCACGAAGACTGGATCTGGAGTTTGCTGAGTGGCATTGTTCCCTAATTACAATGATTAAAATGATGTAAAACAATGAAAATGGCCATTCAGGGTCCCGTAATTCCGGAATATTTCGACCAACTGAAAAAGTGGGCTCTGGGAGGATGAAGCCCAAGGAAATTTCTGGCTTGGATCATGTTTCAAATTTCAGGTATGTGCAGTACTTTTTTCTGAAACGGTGTCACACAAGAACAAGAACAACAACAACACCGACAAGAAGTGAACACTGAGTTTTCAAATTTCCGTGTGGCTCCCTACGTTTATTCTTGCAAATGGAATTACGTAAATGTTGCTCTGAATATACCTTTCATACCTGTCTACTATCTGACCAAGTTGGGTCGAAATATATTGAATAGGAACGGAGAAATTAATAGTTTCAGTTTTGCTGGAGTTAAGACTTCAATCATAGCCGTGTATGATAATAATATCTACTGCTTGATCTTATACCAAACAACTGACTTTGGATTCTCAATTACAGCCAAAAAAGGCCCATCTCCATCGAAATGGGCCTTCCATTGAAATGTCACACCTTCAACGTACAGCTGTAACGATACATCGATTAATATTCATCAAACTCCAACAAGCAACAACGACCTTTGGTTCTCTTTTAACGTCTTTCAAATCCCCATGAAATGTCATTGAATGTCTTTCAGAATACTGCAAAAACTCTCGATTATCAGTACCTTTCTTCCTGTACTTTCCTCAACCGTTGGAAAGATGTTAATATCACCCCTTTATACAAGGGTGGTTCTTTCCATGATGTTAATAATTATCGCCCGATTAGTTTGCTATGTGTCGCTTCTAAAATTCTTGAAATGTTTTCCCATAAATCTATTATGATATTTGTCAACGTCTCAATATTGATTTTAAGTTCCAACACGGTTTCCTTCCTCCTGAGTCGCTCCTGTCAATCAAACCTTCTTGAAATTTACAACCACCTTACCACGTTACTGGACAAAAGGGTGCAATGTGATCTTGTTTTCTTTGATTTCCGTAAAGTCTTTGACTCTGTCTCTCGCTCACTTTTTCGGCACAATTTGAATTTTCCTAAAACTCTTATCCCCAGGAGTCCGTTTTGGGCCCCCTTCTTTCAACCTTTTCCTGAATGACCTCCATTCCGTCATCCGCTCCTTTAGCGGAGCTACGCGGACGACCTGAAAATTCTCTCTCTCGCTTATCTCACCCAGATCTCCAACAAGACATTGACGCCGCTGTCATTTGGTCGACCAAAAACTGTCTTGCGGTTAATCCTCGCAAATGCGTGGTGCTG
>JAHWFP010008433.1:15596-39565 GCA_023313725.1 Lithobius niger | reverse complement strand
GGCGCATCAACTAAAAGTAAATACGTGTTTTATTTTTAATGAAAATGTAATGTAATGTAATGTAATGTACGATTGCTGCTGCTGCCGCCACAGTTTATTTTTGGAATATTAACGGTGATCACGAGAACTAACTGTTCGTTTACTTTTTTTTACGTTCAGTCGAAAACGCAACGGTAGGCTGTTTGACCTTAGCCGGGATAACTTATGCTCTGGTTACTAGTACTGGGGATCAGCCAAAAATAACCACCGCACACATTTTATATACGCAAGACTAGAAACGCAGAGTATTACCAGTATATTCGAATATGATCTTTAATTCCAAGCTGAGCATTTAATTCCTCGCATAGCATTACCAATGAGTAGCCCCTGTGGTAAAGAGTCTACAGCAGTGACATAACGGCATATTATTATATATAACTGTATGATGGTGCAAGTTGCTTGCTAGATGCAAGGGACACTGGAGGGGCAAAAGAAGGGCGGCTTACTGTAGCCAATGCTATTAGAGCGGATGTCTTAGGCCTAAAAACCGAGATTTTTGTTGATTTGTCGGCAGTTGCTGAAATGTTTAGCAAGTGGAATCTTTTCTTTTCCGATAACATCCTCGCAGCATAAGGGATTGGAGAAAACAACGTTTTTTTTTAAGCCTAAGAAATCCGCTCTCAAAACACTGCCTTGACTACAAGTACCGTTGTTTTTCCCTCCATTTTAATCTAGTGCCCATAGTGCCTCCACCAATATGGCGTTATTGTCGCTGTACTGTACGTTTTCTTCTCAAGCTTGTTCATCACTTAATTTGCTTTTGGTGTTTCCCAAAATTTAGTGTAGTAAATTTATCGGAGTCGTGATGCTAAAACAAATCGGATGTTTCATGGACAATTTCCTCACTCTTACCATGGGTTTCACCGTCAAACATTACGCCGGTTTTCTTTAAGGGACGCTTGCCACCCCACAGATATATTTTATGAGTAAAGATACTTTTTTGACAGGGCACTAGGAAAGGCACAATAGAAATGGTCCACACCGACCCTCTCAGTCTTGAGTTTAATGTTCCACGTGTATGGAAGGAAGACTTTCGGCAAAGATTGTGTCACGGGAGTACCCAGTCATTTTGTGATTACCTTAAGAAAATTCCAGTATTGATTTTAGTCTAAGAAATAGCAAGCAGGTAAAGGGCTGCACTGCACGAGATCTTCGCGATCGGCCAGGGCAAGTGGCAGTGTCATGCGAGTCGTAGGGATTAGTTCTCGTGACTAAACCTGAGTGGCACAAAACCTAATAGAAGATTATAAGAGATAATGCTCGTGCGTGAGAAACTAGTTAAATTTTGACTCTTACTGGTAGGTTAAAAAGCACGAGGAAGTCCAATCAGGGGAGGGCAAGGGAAGGAAGGATTCGAAAGGATGGACACATCGACACACTGCGTATTTGCGTCCGCACTTTTATAAATATAATGCTCTGAAAGCTAAGTATTCGAACCATAGAGTTTATGACACCAATCGGAATAGGGTGGTGATAATGTCCAGAAATACCAGAGAAGATCTCACAGCTTACTCTCAATAGTCTCTCTCACATTACCCTAACGGGCACTGGACTTAGCCAAGATCCCCTTTCTATTCTCTGACCAGGTCAACTTCTTTACGCATCTAGGGTAAACTACCACTCTGACATCACAGACATCATTTCACGCCAGTGGGCAACTCATTTCTGCTCCGAGTATCTGTTTTAATGTACTGTACATTTTGAAGCAACTTTGTTTTTTCTTCATCTTGGTACGTAACAATACGGTGTATTTTTGAAAGAAAAAAAAAAGAAGAAAAAGCTCCAGCAATAACGTGTTTTTCAAGTTCTGGTTGAAAGACACCCAAGAAGATCATGTCTTTGAAAAATAACAACCCGCTATCACCCCGTAACCCTTAGGGTCCCAGTGGATTGATTCGCTGCAGTCCACTGTATTATTGTTATTCTGCCCTGCAGACACCAAGTGCGACATAATACAGTTACACCCCAGGAGGGTATTTTTCTCTTGTTTACCACTTTCGTCGAAAGGCTCCGATATTGATTTCGGTATTGATTTTTATTTTATTTACTAAACCTTCCCCAAAGGTCCTTTTTGGTTGAGCGGAAACAAGAAGTGGCCACCCCACAGAGCCAAAAATAATAAAACTTGAAACAAAATTTGTGGATTAAAGGAATGGTAAAGAAGCACTGTGCAAGTTAACGTGGTAGGCATACATTTTAACACTATCGTAAACTTTCATTAGACAATAATCTTAAATCCAGAGAAACGAAAAAAAAGCAATAGGGGCATACCAACTTAAATGAAAGCTATTGCTTTTATCTTGTACACCCCAACCCAGAAACAATTGTTTACATGTCATCTGTGTTAATTACTGAGCCACCAGAAAGAACAGTTCCAGGCTCTAAACTCCAGCTATGCCGAAGAGCTCTTTACTCTACTCCAGTACTGACCTGAAAGCAATAGCCTCAGACAGGGCATTTGACATCAAAATGTAAGCAACAGTGGCGTAGCTTAGGGTGTTTTAACTTTTTCTATTTCTTATTTTTTTAATATATAGTTAAAATTGTGACCACTTTTCGTACTCCCGTCAAGTGGTGCCATTTTCACGTTTTTGAAGAAAACAAACTTAGAAAAAAATTTGGACAAAGAAATTTTTCGGCTCGGGCTTTGTTTATGGGCCACCATGGTAACACATTATTTAATGATACGGGGACAGCCAGGAAGGCTTCTCGAAATTCATTTTAAAATATAGTTCATAAAATCATATTCAACATAACTAATGTACTACAAGAAGAACTCCACATGATTATTAATGCCGCTTTTACAAAGGCAATTTAGAGCCTTTTTTTTTTATGTAAATAATTTCTTTCTTTCTGGGGTCTCTTTGCCCCATGCCACACCCTTGCCACCATGTAACTACTCCAGGTCAGCAGAAGACCTGTTGAATTTACATCTGGGGAAAATGTTTAATCTTTTGCAAATGTATTCAGTAGGCGCAAGTGTCAACTTCTTCAATTAACCATTGGACTATTAATTCGCATTGGAGAACTTAAGAACCGAAGTAGCATGCATTGTTAAAATTTCCGTCAAACTATGGTTGAGGTCAGGGGATTGAGGTTTAATGGTGCGTCGACAGCAAGGTCATTAGCACCAATCTCAGTCACAGTGCAGTGGCCCGGGTTGCCAATGAGCAAAACATTACAGAAATCTTAACTAAATCCCAAGTCAAGAAATTATCACATATCTATGGTAGAAAGCCCTGGTAGTTTGTTTCCAAGTCTTTCAACGGTTCTACATCTACATAAAGGTGTAGACGTAGTTCCAGGTGGAAAATTGATGTGACTGAGGAGAACTGGTTTTTGTGCATTAAGATGCCTTATGTCCTCTGTCATAGTTTGAAACACACATCAGCATCTCTCATCGTTAGGCTGTTTAATGCATCCAAAGCGTTAAGGTATAAAAATTATCTATCTTTTTCACCGTAATTTGACGAAAATTTTTTAACATTGCACACATAGGCTTCCTCAATACAAATCGAACCTATGTCCACCAAATTCTGCGTCGTGACCCCACGTGCCAGTTTTTCACTGTGTGACCGTTTTTAGTTTTGCAATAACCCTATGTTTAAAATTTTGAATGTATTATGGACGTGTATGAATTTTTAAGCTCCTGCTAACACCAATTAATTGAAGAAGAATTAATTACATGAAGAACTTTGCATTTGTCTACTACGATGTTTGTCATTTGACGTCTGAAGGTAGAATGAAGTTGGTTCCTCTTCATATCTGCGATAATAATAATAATAATAATAATAATAATAATAATAATAACAATAATAATAATGCAGTAGGCAGTTACCTCGTGGCTCATGCTAGACTGCAAGCTAGATTATACAGTTTAGTGCATGAAAGTCAATTACCTGTCGCTTGAAACTCGGTCAGTGCAGGTGAATTGCTATAACCTACAGTAACTTAAATAAGGTCACATTCAGGTAATACGACTAATTCTTCTGAACTGAAACCTAAGTCATCAACACAATCACAGTGACCAACCTGACAAAATGGTGACCGAGCTTTTGTCGGAATAAGTTGATCAGGTCAGTGACTGGAAAGGGCACCATGGCAAATTCCATGCCGGTCACTGCAGGTAAGGAAAGCGTGAGAGACTACCAAGCCTATTTCATTGGCTTAGAAAGCTACTGGCATTACACGTTTCAATTGGGTGATGATTCTGTTCTCCTATCCAGAGTTTTTGAACTTTTGCAGAAGGTACAGATAAGCGACAAGATCTAGGTTTGGGGCTTGGTTAACATCTCTGTAATGTGTGCCACAGTGGCATCTCGTACCACTGCACTGTGAATGAGGTAGGAGCTAGTAACCTATCTGCTGATGCGCCATTTTGCCTCGATCCTTCTCTCTACTATGGCGTAGTTAAGACTTAGCCGGGCTCTCTTCGATGATTGGACGTTATCCTGTTTGATTATTCGGATTTTCCCTTTCCTTTCTAGAACTCTTTCTCTCTCCAAAACGTCGCATAGGGTTCAAAATTGAGCTGGTTCATCTATGCGATCACTGGTTTGCTTCTGATAACATAAGGTTCCAAAAAGAGAAATCCGTGAGTTTCACAATGGTGGATGTGGTATTGAGAATCTAATTATCCACCCAGCGAACAACGGTAATGCTTGCAAGACATATTTCCTTGTCTGCCGGGTTTGTTGTAGCTTTTACCACAACCATCTTGCATCCATTTTTAACTAATTATCCACCTATCAGTAGCAGGCAGTAGCGAGAAGGCCGTTAATGGCAGCCTCTTCTGTAATAATTAACTCTGTACGAACAGTACTCAGTTTACTTTTAGTGCTTTACAAGGAATACTCTCAGCTTCCATTATATAATTATTAAAGGACAATGTGACGTCATTCAGTCGTATGCGAATCAAACATGCATGCTAAATGGTGGCTGAAACTAAATCGCCAATCCAGCTAGATTCAGGTGTACGTAAAGGGATTTAAAATTGATTTTACACTTTAGCTTCCTCAAAACGTTTTCTAAACCTTACATAAGTTGAATACATGCTAGACGTTCTGTAGTAATAATGTGTGGGTATTACAAAGTAGATTATTCACACAGTTAGTTTTTCCTGTAATCGAAATTGAAACTGAATCCGAAATAACTCCAATGTTGTAGGTTTTGCCTTTGCCACTAGTGGCGCTGGTCACGACTTACCATGGCAATACATTACGAAATCCATGTTCCTTGTTCAAAAAAGGGTTACAGTTTTAGCAGCACCCAGGTCCATGTAGCCCTAAGTTAGTACCAAGTTAGAAATGATCATATAAAGGGTTTGCATGAATCGTGTAAACAAACAGACAGAGAGTTTAAAAAAAATAGACCTCTAAATGCACATAATTAGTAGGCCTATTGCAGTATTGAATCCATATCACTCTTACACGACTGAAAGAGGTCCAGGGATCTCCAACATACACTTCCAGAATAGAATGGAATGTTATACTTTTACGCTTTATCATAACAGCTTACTGAACAGTATCGGCGCATCCACAAACTATTGCCGTATGCACAATCCTCTGTAAAAACATTAACGGTGAAAGCAAACGTGATGAAGTTTAGTTCATCGGAAAGTATCCACAAACTATTGCCTTATGCACAATCCTCTATAAAAACATTACCGGTGAAAGCAAACGTGATGAAGTTTAGTTCATCGGAAAGTACAACTCAAAAACTTTTCCAATAAAAAAAAAGATTAACACCCACATGTTCGGCAGTTGTTCAACACAGAACATTTAGCAGAGTTTCGAATTCGTGCTAAGTATGGTCAAACATTTACGGGTTACGGAACCAATAGCTTCCGCAATTTTTGCATGCGGCTCCATTCTGTCTGTCACATGGCTTTTCTTGTTCGGTCCTTTACACATCCCTTGCCCCCTTCCCCCCCCCCCCAAAAAAAAAGTCTTGGCTAACAGACTTAAAAGAGCTGCGTGCTTGAATCACAGATGCTATCCTTTTTGTGAGGCTCCCAGTGCTTGAAACAGGATTAACAATACCTGGCATGAAACTGAAAATTGGCCAGATTTTCTGTGTACAACAATTGGAGTGCACACGGTTGAATATTAGTGCTACATTCTTTTGTAAGTAAAACTTCCTGAGTTGTACCTTCCGATGAATGAAACCGATTTACGATTGCTTTCATTATTAATTTTTCATATACGTTTGTAAATTAAGCAGGAATTCATGGACAGCACGTACTGTGGCACATAATGCTGTGTAAGCCTATAATAATAACATTATGTCAAAAAATTCCCAACGTCCTTTAGCCGTATGTCAAAAATAAGCCCTACAACTCACTTGCTACAATCAAACATGAAAAAAAAACACGAAACCCGTAATTTGCTGCCTTCATGTTGGCCATTTTAAAATTAAGAACCTACCTGATTATCGCAATGCATTTAACATCAATACAAATGCTCGGCCACCAAGAAGGCTGCAAACTAAAAGTTTTTCGTTTATTAAAGTGTGACGGTAGGGAAGCCAGTTGTTGGGTTCGGGTTCGTTATATGGATAAATGCTCCTTGGTGGTATATCACATGTTACGAAACGAACTCGTGAAAAATAATAACAGTTAATAAGTAAATAAAAAGGCACAAACCTTTGAGTTTATTATCTCTTCCTGATCGCAGGATAATGGCACTGCCATCCTCCCTCCTCCACGTTGTTTTAGGCAGGGGGTATCCCGTCGTCCGGCAGGTTAAAGTAACTGGTTTATTTTCAATGACCGCCATGTCAGAACTCGTCTCCTCATAGATTATGTCAGGAGGAACTGAAAAGAAATAAGAAGGAGCAGTTTATACTTTTATTCAGTAAAATTTTATTTTATTTTACTCATTCCTAACGCAGCAATGTCTGATGTCAGATGCTGGATCTGCGTCTATGACTGATCCAATACAGCACATTCCTAAGGAAACCCCTTTTGTGCTCGGTTTGTAAAAGTGAAGAGAAAATGAACTACTTTTACAGACCGAATACAAAAGAAGTTCATAAGTGGTTTCGTTAGGAATAAGTTATTTTGGACCAGTCATAGACACAGATCCAGCATCTAACTAAGACAATGACCACCTTGGCCAATGGCCAGTCTTTACATTGCAAAATACGTCAACTTCCTAAGGAATTTGTTTTGAGTGTATAAACTATGGGATGAGTGCTCAGTCGACAAATGTGTTAGCTTGTAAATGTACAAGTCTCAGAGGCTGGATCGACTTATATTATGAAATATATTATGGACTTATATTTCATAATGCATCCGAAGTCCAACCCTGAATCTCATAGAGCCTACTTTGCTGCACATGTTGTTCCAGCCTGGAACTTACTTTCAGACTTGGCCATCACGAGCACCTCTGTGGCTTATTTTAGAGGACACTTAACCTCAGCAGTGCCTGAAAACTTCATAAAAAGACCCAAGGATCTTCCCCCGACTCTGTGAGGGGACACTTTGCTATTCTGGTGCTTTACTTCTGTTGTGGGATCACGATACCTTAGCATATGGTTGGTGTAAGTGGGCCTAGGCCCCTTCCTCCTCCTAACCACTTAATGGTGGTTAAACACTACTTATACTATAAGACCGGAACAGGACTCATGCCAACGAACTCCGGATCACAACTTACATGGTCCTACCATCTGCGGCATTTTGCCAAGCTCTAAATAAGACTTCCCCAACACTGTTACACAAGTTATGCAGTTGCAGCCATGACTCTATTAGACAGAGGAAAGGTAGCTGCCATTAATGGAAAGGACATAAACACAAAGTAACGGAGCGAATAATCAGGTAAATAAACAAACACAAGTCGCTGCTAATATAGAAGCAAAGGCAACAATAGCAAAACAGCAAAAATCATACATTAAAAACAGGTTAAGATTCAAATTTCATTTCCGTATGGAAAAAAAAATGATGCTTTCTTCCATCTTATTAAATTTACATTGAGAATTGAGTTTTTAAGTGTTAGCAAATGTCAGGTTAGTAGTATGGTATACTCAAATAAGTTACCCAGTGATAATCCGCGGTACAATTCCTACGTTAATTTGCGTCCGTCCTACCCTCACTTGGGGGGGGGGTGCTATGGGTGGTGTAGTGGGTTTGCCTTGTCTTGTGGGTGGGTTGTAAAAACCTACTCATCAAATGTGGTTTAACAGTTGCAGTGGGGGTGTTGTGAGCAGGCTACCATTGTTGTGGGAAGAGTGTTTCAGAGTGTTTAGCAATCGTAGACTATTTTTAGGGAGGAGTTAATTAAGTGACCAATTGGGCTGCAAATGAGGCAGATGTTCGCATTTATGGTGAATGAAGACGCAGTTGCTTGGTTGGTAGAAAAAGTTGGCATTATGTTGGCGTGTTATTAGAGGTAGCATAGCTTTGTCACTCCGACTGTGTGGGTAAATGGAGGGAGTGGAAGAAGACCATTAACAGGACAGAAAGCCAAATGGGCTCGATAAGTGTTAAATAAATACGGGTGTAAACATATTTACATTGCCTATTGAACTTAAATATCAGACTGAGCAGGGAAACGAACCCACGACCTTTGGAACCAAAGGCCGAAGTCCTACCGCTCAGTCATACGGACACGGCTGAAAGGAAACGTCCATAGGAAGCATTAAACATTCACACATATAATCATTCACTTACCAATCTACACTGGTGGGACGCTTGTCTGCGCATCACACACGAAGTGAACAGAAAGGAACACAGGGGTAAATAAGAGCTAGTGTGGCAACCATGTGGAGGTTTCTTTCATTCTTTCTCCCGCTACGTGGTGGAATCCAAATATTTGGTCTAGAGCCCAACTAATATGCATGTTTGTTCCCTCAATAGGAACCTCTCCTTTCACTTGTTTTCTGGTCAGGGACCGAATTGTACATAGCAGGGCAGGACGTTGTTATGGGTTTTTTTTTTATGGAATCTTCAGATGAACTCCTTGACCACTACTAATGCATTCATGCATCCCCAGCGTAAATGTTCAAAATGGCTTCATGTTCTGTCTCTGTGTTAACCTTTGCAGGTTGTATTGCAAGTCGTTTTGACCACTGTAAAATCCTTCAACCCCATGATGCATGATGATTAATAAGACAGTAGGGTCGTTGATTTTATTGAGACATGCTCCGTTTTAATTTCCCCTACAGTATAGTCAGGAGGTGCATTGAATGATGGGACTAAGCCTCCATCACTTTTTGTTTATCTGTAATCCCGTTTCTTTTCATACAATGCATGATCAATAGAGGATGATTTGCCTGGACAGACTGTATTTGTTTGAAAAGAGCGTGCGGGGCAGATGGCGGTTTTTCTAGAAATTTCTTTTTTCGGTGTTGTGTATCAATGTGGGGGTGGCTGGATACACCTATAATGTAACGGACTCTTGATTGTATCGTGTCCTGGGCAGATGGTGTCTTGAATAAAGTATTAACTCTTTACTTGGCAACAGCTAAAGCAGATGGTTTTAACCTTATAATACATAACATTCCTGGTTTACTAACTGTCTCAAATAATGCGATTTTCAAAACAATGAGGGGGTTACGTGTTTATTTTACGGCTCTGCCCACATTCGCCTTTATATATAAAATGCAGAATGACTAATTTTTGAGCTCACAATTTTCCTTGGCTCTCGTATTTCACCAAGATGAGTGGGGTAGCAACTCTCTCTTCTCTCTCCTAACAGAGCTTGTTCGTGGTTTGTGTTAGGATTTAAGCCGTTGTAAATGCATCCAGTTCGTGCTAATGCTTTTTTCGCGGTTGGAGGGATATAATAATTTCTTATATTTCTAAGTTCATTATTAGCGAGGTTGAGCACTGTTGCTTTGCTTTTTTTCTGCTGACCCTGGAGAGGGATAAGTCGATCGTTAAAATCATTCGTCATGAGATGGAAATCTTGTTGTACTAGTGCAGGGCCTACGACGGTGCTAGCTGTTGTGTTCTAAGTTTTCTTACAATTTCAAGCCGTTTTTTTTTTTTTTTTTTTTTTTTTTAGCAACGGTGATGTTTTTGTTTAATGTCGCAGCCAACTGCCGCTTGGAAGAGGCTTAGGCGTGACATGACATGGCAATTTAGTCGTATTTGTGCTCAAAACGGATGGCAAACCGGTTGCTGCTAGTGAAAGATGCTACTGGTATGGCGCTGTACAAGTTTAGTCTATAGTTTGGTTCGGCCCTGCAGTGTCTAAACTTTTCGTGGTGAAGTGGTCGGTATTTTGGTCCTTTGTTATCGATAGCACTCTCTAAATTTTCCTGCCTTTATATTACGGAACTTGCGTTGGGAAAAGCTAAGTCCCAACGTAAGTTACATGATCGAAAGGCAGGAGGTAAGCTCTGCCCAAAACCAACAGGCAAATAGAGGACTGACAAGTTCTTTGCTCTAAAAGATTGCACTGAATCTTCGCACACCTTGTAAACTAAAAAAATATAAAAAGCTTATATTTTTTAAAAGTTTACAATGTGTGGCAAGATTCAGTCTAATCTTTAGAATGACGGAACTTGAAGGTCCTTTATTTGCCTTCTGGCACCGTTATGCAATGTGCCTTGCACATGGGACATGGGATCCTCATATTTTCATCACCATTGTCCTAGCGTTAATGAACTTGACCCCCTGAGACTTGTCTTGCTTCTGATGTCCTTATACTCTCAGGTTCGTTTACTACTGGCACTTCCCGCTGCATAGGGCCCCTGGGGACGATCAGTGGAATGTTGTGGCGTCTTTCATTATCCAAGAATTTGTTATGCAAATGTAAAGATGCTATATAAAATTGTGTGAAAAGCTTCCCACGCATGTGCGAACCTTAATTCTCGTACTTATAGACTTTCTTTTGGTTTTAAATTCTTTTCTCTACTTTTACTCGACCAATGCGGACAGTTTTAAGGTCTGCTCTACTGGCGTTATGCAGGTCGGGTCTTTAAAATTTAAATTAAATTCCTACAAAGCTGAAGGAAAGCCAAAAGGGTTTTAAGGCCAACATTCCATAATATCAATCTCCGAAATGCCGTAAGTGGTGTCAAACTTGTTGACTTCCTTTCCTTAAACCATGCCATTGTGAAATAAGTTCCAGATGTCAACTGATTTTCAGTCTGGACGAATATTTTATTTCCGCTCTTGTCAAATTTAACCAGAAGTGTAACGTCAAGAGGTTCTACGACCAAACCATTCGACCTTAAAGGGGGGATTGCCACACCAAATGGCAAGCTGCAGCATCTATAGCCACTTGCCGCTATCTAGTTCTGTCTAGCCCTTACCTTCAATAGGCGAAAGACCACACAAAGAACTTTTTTTTTTACACAATAAACAAGCCACGTACCTCCTTACTTACTGAGTCTAAAGTTGGTGTGCCCACGTGCACCAGGAAGCAAGCGGTAAAGTTAAGCATGACGATATCACGCGGGCCGTTTTTCTATATATCGACCGTTTTAATACGCCGATTTTGAACCACTAATGCCCATCTAGTGACAGTGATATCGTAATCTTGAGCGCTTGCTCTCTAGTGCACGTGGACGTACCAACTTTACAGTCAATAATTAAGGTGGCACGTGGCTAGTGTGTTGTGTAAAAAGGACACTTCTTTGCGGATTCCGTCGCTTGTAGAAAATAATAAGTTCTTTTATTCAATTCTCAACGCAATTCTCGAAGCTTATCTCATACAAGCTTTCTATACGTTTCGAGAATTGCTTGCAATAAAAGAACTTATTATTATTTTTTCTTTCGTTCGCAACCCGGACCACTGCACTGTGACTGAGGTTGGCGCTAATGACCAAGTTGTCGACGTGCCATTAAGCCTCAATCCCCCCCCCCCTTTCGTTCGTTTCATCTTTTTCTTGCACAATTTGTGATTAACAATAACAATAAATAATACTTACATAAATATCACAGTAAATATCACACTAAATATCACACTAAATATCACACAAAATATATATTACTATTATGTAAAGAAAACGTTAATGAGACGAAACGATAAAATATTCGTCATAATAAAACTAAACATGATTTACAATACAATTCGGTCATTGTAGGGCTTAGTTCACTAATGGCTGAATTCACTAGTAGGGCCACTCACGCCAGAATCGTGTTGGAAGTTGAAATTTACCATTTCAGGGGGGGGGGGGGGGAGGGAGGCTACGCAGGGTTGAGGACCACGGAAATTCGTGCGTCTTTCGAAACAATTACAGGGAACAATTAGCCACGAACAAAGCCAATGTCACGTGGAGCAAATAAATACTTAAAATAAATAAAACGCTACTTTTACCAAGCTAATCTCGATTTAAAACTACAATTCGGTCATTATAAGGGTCCACCATGGTGGTGCCACCATGGCCATGCCACCACATGATTCCTTTGCTCTTACGGAGTCATGTACACGTTGCGCTGGCAATGCCAGTAGCGGCGTGCTGGCCAGAAATGTGGAGGCGAGAGGATGCATTTTTGGGCGACACCAGACTGGCAACGCCACCACGTGCGTGATTTCGTTGTTTTCATTGGATGCTGTACATTAGGCATTATGGAAGCGCTGGCTGAACGTGTTGACATGTGTTTTGAACTGCAAAATGAGTTCTACTGAAGCAGGTTTTGACGAAAATGTCATATTGGAAGTTCAATCAAGTTCTGCAATATGAGTTCAACGGAAGACAGATACCGAGACAGAGACGCGGACATAGAAATAAAAAAAAAGACGTGTTGGTTGGAACTCGTGAAAATTTTCAACACCAAACAAGATGCCAGTGAAGCAGAACGGAATAAATGTGGCAATTTTTTTCATTTTATAACACAATTTTTTCTCTCTACGTCTAGATACATTTTTGGATCTGCATGCGTTCCTGCTGGTGCCACCATGGTGGCTATGAAATTGTTGGGTAACCACCACGGTGCGCCACCGTTGTAGTCCTGTGAGCAAGGGGCAAGGGCCCTTAGGCTCAGTTCACTATTGGCTTAGTTCACTAGGTGGACCATTCACGCCGGAATCGTGTTGGAAATTGAAATGTCGCCATTTTAGAGCTAAAGATAAGCAGAGTAGCGTAGAATTCTACACGGATTCGTGAGTTTTTCGAAACAATTACAAGGGGTTGTAAAAGCTCACAATTTAACGAAACTACAGTTAAAGTAACCTCACGTTTTACAGAGCATTTCTAGTATTATGTATATTTCTCTTTTCTAATTATATCGCGACTTTTTCATGTGTGTTAATGCTATGTGTGAGCTGGCAGACACTCTTCTTTATGTTTGCGTGGGCCGTCGATCGTTGGCAAGAAGTGGGTTGCCATGGCGATCCGTTTGAATCATGAGTCAATTATTGCAGTACGGAACACTGCTTCGTTTAGCTCGTCTTGCGTGGGAAGGTTTGATTTCTTTTTAATTAGAAAATTGGATGTTTTGAGAGTTGCTCATTTCTGTGAAGCGTTGTAAACATATTTATCTGTTCTTGTAGCTGAGGACGCCCTCCAGAGTGTAGCATGAAAGGCTTTTGAAGTAAAAAATCCGATTATTACTCCAGGTTTTATTTAGGTTTTCTTTTTTATTAATCTGTATACGTAATTAAACCGGTAATATCCATCCGACCGTGTGCGCAAATGGAACCTCTGTGCCTGCGCTACCGTTCTGAGAAATCTGGCAATCTGAGGTTCTACTAAAAATTCAACGTTTCAAACGCATAATCTCAAAATCGCAAAATACAAGTACATTTCGACAGTTCTGAAGAAATGGTGGTCAGATTTCTTTCATACTGTCTCCATCAGGTATTAGGGCGCGTTATACAACCACTCGCTTTTCCATTCTCGCAGCTAGAAGCTAGAAATCATCTAAAATTCCAACATGGCGGCGGTTTTATGTCTGCCGCCTAGCAACTAAAACAGCAAATAACGTGAGTTCAGAAGTGTTTGGGAAAATTGTTCCGTCATGAAGAATTCTTTAGATTATTGGCACGGATTATAAGACTGCAAGTATTTACTCAAACGATGTCGGATTTAGCTAATCCAGGTAGCGTTGTTACCATAGCAACGGCACCTTTGCCATCGCAATGTAATTCTAGCAGCGAGAATACAAAAGTGAGTTGTAGAATAAACGCGCCCTTAGAAGGGTTATTTTCCTAGTACCGCATCGCACTCGTAAAATGGATTCATATAGGAGCGTACGCGCGTGTGGAGTCTACGCACGTACGCGCGCACTGCAATTTGAATCTATTTACCAGCATGATGTGATACTAGGAAAATAATTTTTCTTGTACCTGAAGAAGACAGTAGGAACGAAATTTTGTCACCACTTCTTCAGAACTGTCGAAAATTTGTGTCGAAATGGACTTGTATTTCACGATTTCGAGATTGTGCGTTTGTTATGTCAAATTTGTTAGGTAGTAAATTCTGTGACGTTCAAATTATGTCGAATTTTTTATGTAGTAATTCTGTGACGCTGTTTTTAAACAGACTAGCATTACCATTTTACATTTCACACTTTTTTAGGCAAGTCAGATTTTATTCAGAATTCTAATTGGGCTAGAGTAAAGCCTTTCCATTTTTACAGTACCTGATTTCAAGTAAATTATTGGTAAACAGTATAATTTAGCATGGGTTAGACAGGCAGCGCCCTCTTTGGTCCGGTTTTACTGACGATTTGTTCGTTAGGCCTAAGGCGAATGAGAAGGCGACATATTACATTTTATTACGCACCTTGAAAGAGATCCTGGAGACAAACTTAAAATACACGACGTATCGTTTACAACACACATATTTAACAAGTTTTTTTTTTTTATTTATTTTTACTATAGAGCAGTGACACGACGCAGTATTGTTGTATATTACTCTATGCTGGAGCCTTGATGGGTTAGCTGCAAGGGGCACTGCAGAGAGAAACAGAAGGGCGTCATAGTGAAGCCGATGCTGTGAAAAGTGGTTTCTTAGACCTAAAACGAGCGATTTTTGTTGTCGGAGAAAACAACGTTATTTTAAGCCTAAGAAATCCGCTCTTCCGTTGTTTTTCCCTCCATTTTTATGTAGTGCACCTTGTAGTTATGCCCTCCAAAACCCATACTGGTGACAATATGGCGGCAAATGTCTCTGCTCTATTGTAAAGTCAACTTGGTAGAGTGATTTGACTAACGTTAATACATTGGCTATAGAAAACTAATTTACAGGGCTTGAATCGTACCACACCTACTGTATGGCATCAAGACCTTTGGTTTCGCACCAGAATGTTTGATTTACAAACTAAAAAAAAAATAAAATAATAAAAATTGTTACAATCTTATTTAAAACTGATAAAACAACTAAGGGTACAAAGGAATTGTCCATAGAAAACATGATATTAAATATTAAAAACCACAGAGATAATCGTATCTATTTAAAAAAAAAATTAATGTTTTAAATTGCCCGGATGTAAATGGTATCACTAAGCGACGGAGAGAAAACTTAAACTTTAAATCTGCCTAAACGGAACAACTTATATATATTTATACACGTAATAGTTACGTAACACCCCTGGTGAACTGTATCGGATTTATCACCCGATGGGCGATATCCCGCACATGGCCGATCCGTGAGAACTACGTAAAGATGACGTCGAGGCCGAAGGCTAAGACGCCATCGAGAGCTAGTTCGAGCAGATTGGCCATGTGAGGGATATTGCCCATCTTTCATGGCTGTGTTGTTTATGCAAACATTATGTCGTCACGTTTGCGTAATTTTATATTGATGCAGTCGCGGCCGATACCATTTAAGTGGGGGCGGGGGTGTTGTGTAGTGAGGGTGAGATTTTCATTAAAAAAAGGTATAAGAGAAACGCTTTTTTTAAAACTGATGCCTATTATTGTGTTGCACATCACGGAAACTTCATCATGTAAAAATGTCACACCACGTACAGATGTTATTTATTAGCCTACTCAGCAGTACATGATCTCACTGTATGGCGTACGGTCAGTAATTACTAAAGGGCAATCTGTAATCCATGTGTATGCGTCCCAGGTACAATGAAGTGGCATTAAATCATCGTACTGTGTGATTCTGTAACGGCTGAATCCGGGCGAAGCAAATAAGAAGAGCAGTTGTATTTTTTCGTCTTTAACTATAGGCCTAATCGTTCTGGACGGAATTATTGACGTTTAAAAATTGCTACCCAATATTTTCATAACACAATTCTCTCAGATGATCATTTCGTTTTTAAATTTTTTTTTTGTTTGGCAGGAAGGTTATCTTTTTTACGCAAGCAAATCACCTCGGGCTAATCTGGCGTAAGATTACTTACACAAAAAGAGCAAAAAAAAAAAATGAAGCGGAATTTAATATTTACGGCATAAGCAGATGAAATCCAATTTTTTTTTTTGTAGCTGTAATACGACTTTCACTGCCTTAGGAAGAAAATCCAAACAGCATATTTCGAGGACAAAAAACAAGTCAAATCAAACATTGCTATATCTAAAACTAAACTAATAAACGGATGTAGAAAAAAACGTAATTGGGTGTAGAAATGATCGTTCTACTTCTCATTTGCTGATGCAAGCACACAGACCAGACAAGTGACACGTAATTGACTTAATGTTTATTCCCGGTGAAACTGCCTAATTGTGTCTGGCAACGAATTTACATGCACGGTAAGGAAGATCAGACAAGTCAGTTAACAGTATCCGAAGGTGAGCTCGCCGATTTTTGCCAAGATTTATTAGGGCGGGTTTACGCAACGCAAGTTTTCTCGCTCGCTAGCTTTTACTTGATCAATACTAAATCTGCTGGCTGCATCTCGCCTTTACCGGAGTATGCGGCTTTCCAGTTGTTTATATGTAGTAACCATGGCAACAACGTGGGCAGGCCATCTCCTCGTGCCTCGCGACACGACCTACGATGCGTGCAACATGACAGTGTCGATTTATGACAACCAGAATACTATTTTTACTGAAGTACAAGATGCTGGACTGATTTTTGAATGGCGGCATTCCATGGTTTTGTCTTCGATTTTCTAATCCAGAAATAGACACCATGCTGAATTTATTCTACGAGCAGCTATTTATTCTACCGTCATCGGATCACTGCTAGAAGCTGTTTTTTTGAGCGATAATAGCACATTTTGAAATAGCGTGAAATGACAACAATGTTGTAGTAATGTTCAAAATTACTGCTACACTTAGTTCTTTATTCGTGTTGTTATTTCATTTCATTTCATTTACACATTTCATTTGTTATCTATGACCGTATTAATTTAGTAGAAACGGAAAATTATTTGTAAATAATTTGGCTAGCAAATAGCGTTTGGCGATCGAGAAGGTCGCGTTGCGTAAATGCGACCTTAGTACAACCAAGTTTTGGAGCCATTTGTGTACGTAACGATGCAAACTTAAAAGTGATACGGGACGAAAGTGGGTTCACGGCACATCCAATGGATCGCAACATTTTCAATACCCTATTCAATTTCAGGACCCGAAATTGAGAGTACAGTTTTTGTAAACGTCAACAAACAAAAAATTTAATTTGCATTTTGACAAGTTCTGGAAATTGGTCTTTTTAAGGCTTCAAAATTCCTGAAAATGAGTTGCTTTACGGGGCATACAGGGACTTACAATCCCACCTCTGAAGTAAATTACTTGGACCCCGTTTTGAATTCCGATTTCTTAACCCCAATTTCCCGTCTACAAACAAAATTAGTGTTGGTTGAGTCGGGGACTACTCTTCACTCTTCATAGCCCGAAATTGAGAGTACAGTTTTGTAAACGTAAACAAAAACAATTTATTGCAGTTTGATAAGTTGCGGAAATTGGATTTTTTAAGGTTTCAAAGGTATCAAAATTCCTGAAAATAGTTGTTTTACTGGCCTAAAGGGACTTAGAATCCCACCTCTGAAGTAAATTACTTGGACCCCGTTTTGAATTCTGATTTCTTAACCCCAATTTCCCGTCTACAAACAAAATTAGTGTTGGTGGAGTCGGGGACTACTCTTCACTCTTCATAGCCCGAAATTGAGAGTTCAGTTTTGTAAACGTAAACAAAAACAATTTATAGCAGTTTGATAAGTTCTAGAAATTGTTTTTTTTTTAAGGTTTCAAAGGTATATTCCTGGAAATGAGTTGTTTTACGGGGCCTAGAGGGACTTACAATCCCACTCGTCTGAATTAAATTACTTGGACCCCGTTTTGCATTCCGATTTCTTAACCTCACTTTCCCCTCTACAAACAAAATTAGTGTTGGCGGAGTCGGTGACTACTCTTCACTATTCCTGGCCCGAAATTGAGAGTACAGTTTTGTAAACGTAAACAAAAACAAATTATTGCAGTTTGATAAGTTCTGGAAATTGGGTTTTTTAAGGTTTCAAAATTCCTGAAAATGAGTTGTTTCACAGGGCCCAGAGCGACTTCTGAAATAAATTACTTGGGACCCCCGTTTGAATTCCGATATCTTTACCCCACTTTCCCCAGCCGAAACCAATTTACTGTTGGTGGGAGGCGGGTGCTACTGGTACATAGTTTAACTGAATATGGTCTGATGTTATCTCACTGGACGGAAGGAAGCATATCACACTTGGAATAACATCGGGTTATTTTTAACGCTTGGCTGATGTTGTTTGCTCGCCTGCATTTAATTCCGTGGGCCATCTTATTGGACAGAAAGATGAAAGATGGTTGGAATTGCTTTAGTAAGCATTAGTACCCATTTTAATGTTTACGTATACGGTTGTTTGCTCGCCTGCATTTACTTCCATGGGCCATCTCATTGGATGAATGATGCTTGGAATTTCACTTGATTAGCAACTCTGTTAATGCTTGCGTATGTTGTTTGCTCACGTGCTTTTAATTCTGCCGGCCGTTTCATTGCACAGAAGAAGAAATGATACATGGAATCGCAATTGGTTCTCATCCTATTAACCCTTTGACTTGCAGCATTATTTCGCTAGTGGTAGTCATGCAGCGTAGTGATGAATTTAGTACAGCAACAGAATTCAAATGTGAAATCAGTTGGAATGCTTTAGTGAGGGTGATACTTGATGCCTGTATATAGTTGCTAGCATTGGTGCAGAGATATGGGATGGTAAGGCGGCTTGAATATAAGGCGAATTGTGGTTATGGGCTCACAAACTCAATATAAACGGACACGATTGAAGGCGGATGACTTTCACCCAAGATTATGACAGTGCCTATGTTACCAATACAGTTTGATACCATAGCACACCCAATGCTGATTCAGGATTACATATTTTTCTTGATAAAGGTGTTTTTTTCCAACTATGGATTCCACAACAACTTTTAAGGTCTATTTTTGGTTTATATGTTAGTTTTTGTTAAATAATTTAAAAACTATTTGACCTACCGACTTTTCTGTAGCGCGAATGGATAGCTATCGAAAAAACTGTTCGAATGGTGTATTCAAACTTCAAAATAGGTCAAAATTTGACCGAGTTATGGATTTGGACGCACATATAAGACAAAAATAAGACGAATATAAGATGAAATAAGGTTAATGCTTTGTTGATGTTATTCGCTCGCCTTCTTTTAATTTTGTGGGCAAAATAACCAACGCACAAGGTCATTGTTCTGATGTCTAGAGGAGCAGGAAAAAATCGTAACTTTTCTGAACAAATCATCGTTTAAACCGAAAAGTTCTTATCTGTTGGGAAGGCGTCAACTTCCTAGAAGGACTATGAAAAGATTGGACAGCAGGTCACTGGTGGTAGGTTGCCCATAATTTTCGAATCAGGACACAAAAATTCCGACTGTGAGGCTAAAGAAAACAAATTTAGGATAAACACAAACCCCCCCCCCCCCCCAAAAAAAAAAAAAAATTCAAAATTTATGGTGTACTTATTTTTTTTTTTTAAATACCAACTCTCCTGACAACAACCATATCATCAAAAAGGGTCCAAGGCAGTCATTTTCTTGAGAAGGGCGGGAACACCTTGAATCCACAATTTTTTATATATTTATTTTAGTGGGGGATGGGCGCTCAAATTTAATCGTTGGGGAGGAGGGGCTTGATGTTTTCATTACGCCCCTCACAAAAGAGTAATTGCCCTGCTCTAGGAGGAGTGATCCGAATGGAAATTACATTCTGCTGCTAAACAAAACGTGTGAAACACTGTTTGATAACCACGCATGCGGACACAAGATTTTTAGTGGATTACAAAGATTGCTTCATTTACCCTTTACCTTGTGATTTCTTTCGTTATTTACTACTTGCATAATTTCTAGTGTGGAGGCCAAGAAGCAATGTTGCTTTCCCTCCTTGTATGTTTGTTTGTGATCTTTAGGTCACCACTGAGAAAGATTGAACAGCTACGTAGCTCGGCTGGAACCTGTAACCAGTACCGGCCCCGGTAACGCAGTGGTTAGAGCGCCCGGCTAGTAAACGGGATATCCTGGGTTCGAGTCCCAGTCGGGGCAGTAGTCTTTTCTTTCTTTCTTTCTTAGACTAGTGTATTGTGTATCATCACAAGGCCAGTCTTTAATGCAGACTGCTTGCTTAATTTACCCTTTACCTTGTGATTTCTTTCTTTAATTAAAGATTGAAAATTGTTTCGGACGTGACATCTAGTGTCTGTTTATTGAACTGTTCCGAATCCCTGCCGAATCCGTTGGGGTCACTGGGGCTAATGACCATGCATAGGTTTCTAAGCGTGGAATACGTGGGAATAAATGTAGCATCTGGTATTTGGCCGAAACGAGAGCAACTCCAGGTGTCTATTGCAACAGTACCAGACCTCCCTAGCCTTCCTCATCTCTTGCTCGCCCGTTCCGTACCTTGACTTGTTTTGCCTTATCTGCCTGGCCGATGTGTATGTTTAAAAAAAGAGATGCCAAAGGTGCACAAAGTCAACACAACCCGACGTTTCGAGCTGACTCAACTCATCATCAAGGAAATAAAAATACTATAGAGCAGTGACACGACGTAGTATTATTTTATATAACTCTATGCTGGAGCCTTAATGGGTTAGCTGCAAGGGGCACTGCAGAGAGAAACAGAAGGGCGTCATACTGAAGCCGATGCTGTGAAGTGTGATTTCTTAGACCTAAAACGCGCTATTTTTGTTGTTGGAGAAAACAACGTAATTTTAAGCCTAAGAAATCCGCTCTTCCGTTGTTTTTCCCTCCATTTTTATGTAGTGCACCTTGTAGTTATCCCCTCCAAAACCCATACTGGTGCCAATATGGCGGCAAATGTCACTGCTCTATACACTTAAAAGTGCGTAACGGAGCAAACAGACGAAGACAGGCAAAATTCGATCAATTAAACAAATTTTTAAATCAGGAAGAGGAGAGTGACCGCTTTGTGCTAAAAGCGCAAGAAGAAGTGGCGGATATTGAGTGTGGTCAGGGTTTTATTCACGTTCCCCTGGAGGTGAGGGTCTCTGGAGGGTGCTCTGGTGTCGAAATTTGGTGACGGAGAACTCTCTGAGGAGTCCTAAGTAATCTTTAAATTTGTTGTCATTAGGGAGCAGATGATTACGAACATACGGTTCGTGCACAGATTTTCAAAGTTGATCCTTGTACGAATTTGAGGGATTTGGAAAAGAATCTTAGTGTTTGAAATGTCGGGTTTGTGGCCCATTTTTTTTTTTTAATAATGCTGGACTTGTGAGTTTTTGTCGCGCAGTTTGAAGTTTGATTTGTGGGATCTTAATCGTGTATTTATTCTAGCGGTGCTGCCACACTGCACTGTTTTGTCCGTCATGACCTGTCGAATGTAGCCTGCGGGCACAAAGTAGAGTTTGCGCTGCATCTCCATCCCCATATGAGAATATCCATTTTCGTCCGTCTGACGGAGGTCAAAATGTAGACCTCTATGCCTGATGCTCTAGGCAAAGTAAGAGGAGCTGCAAACACGACCGATCGAAAACTATAGAAAGTTAAGAAGAACAATTCTTAAAAAAGGTGTTTCATAACGCGCAACACTAGTACTCACACAAGTTGCTTAGGACGAAGGACGCCAAATCGGTGAGTAAGTAAACACTTATTCATTCGGACGAGTCCATTTCGTGTACCCGGGGGAAGGTGGGACCAAAGAGTCCAGTTAGCAGACATGATTTTGAAAACAGACAGGTGTGTCTAGCGGGGTAATTCGGTTACTTTGCTAGGAGATGGATAAGGAGGACGGACAGAGTTACGTTCTGGTATGTCATCGCCTTTAGTGCACAGAGGTGGATAGGGCCACAGGGACTCGTTGATATCAGCAACCTCTAACCAACTGATAAATTCAACCCATTCATTTTGAGCAAATGACAGTTATACAATACCCAGGCATAGACCTCGTAAGTCATGCTAGTTGTATACTGACTTTATACTACTAAATTCGTTTCATGCTGGGCACTTGTGCACCATTTCACACTACTAAATTAGTCAGGCTAGTGCAGACCGGTTGCTTGTTTTCAGGCAAGGCTGTCCTGTCATTTTCTATATTACCAGCCGAAGAGAGACGGTGCGTAAATGCGAGCATATTCCTTCCCGCAGCACAAGAGGCCCTTTCTTCCTCGTGGTGCTCTCCTATGTACTCTTTTTGTTATGGGGTACCCCTCCATCAAGAGGGGTAAACAAGGCCACTACGAATTTTAAATGTGAAATCTGAAACGGGCTGGCCTAGAATTATGCAGTGTGAAATCAGTAGAAGTCGGTGAGAGCTGAATGCAGCAAATCTCCTTTTAAGTCCAGTGTTTGATAACTTGAGAATTGTATAACGTAACTAATTCGATTTTCCGAACTTAAAGTTAATGCTGTCTTCCTGGATAGGTTTTAATAGTATAATCCAAAGTATACTTATTGAGATTCTCAGTGTTATAAACCTCCTCCTCCGTAAGTCGTGCAATCTAGAATGAAAGGTGAAAACTGGCCGTGAACACTAGCCAGTTGGTGATTAAATGGAGTCACTTGGCGACTAGAAATTGAGCACCAGTCGCGAATTTTACCCATGAATTTCTCTTGACAATTGTAAAGGGAAAATCTTCAGTCAGAAGCGTGGTTGTGGAGGTTAAAAAAAGAAAAACTTTCGCTCCAGACAGCGACGAAAACCACAAGTACATTCAAAACAGGGCAAAAAATGAGCTTCCGGCTTTCGCCGAGATTCAGCAAAACAAAGTACAACATCGGGAACTTGCACTATGCACAAAGTGTTACAGATTTATTTCGTCTCTGTATCGCTGCCAAAAGTTACGTCCATCCACTCCTGAAAATCCCACGCTTTCCCTACCTCTTCTATCCCCTTCCTTCCACTTTACGTGTTTGTGTTACCTTCTTTCTTGTTTCGTGCTTGATCTGCGAGTTAATTGTCGGTGTGTAATTATTGTTAATGATTGGAAGTGTTTGCATTTAGTCAAAATACGATCGCATATACGAGAATATGTTTTGGCGATTCCAGAAGGAAGGTGACAGTAGTGTTACGGGCATCATCCTTTTCATGGTACTAAAATTACCAGGTTGCTTCTAAACATTGTCTAACTCAGTGTTTTCCAACCGTTGAAGCACGCTGCCTTCGGGAGGCATGGAGAAACTGCAGGGGAGGCGCAAGCCCGTACAAGCGCCGTGTTGTAAAGATCAGTGAACATATTTTTTTTTAAACTATGCATCGCAAATTTCTCGCCAATGACAGACTTAGACCTGCTGTCAAGCGTTTTT
The DNA here is from genome assembly GCA_023313725.1 of Lithobius niger. NCBI lineage: Eukaryota > Metazoa > Arthropoda > Chilopoda > Lithobiomorpha > Lithobiidae > Lithobius > Lithobius niger. Next base: position 15,941 of record JAHWFP010008433.1, on the reverse strand, counting down.
AAAAAATTACATTGACGTAAGAATTTCAAGTCTTAACAGAACCCTTTATGTTAAAAAAAAATGTACGGCAATGGCCGGGGGAGGGGCGGACCATTGCATACTAGTCCCAATGGGGAGGAATACCGCAGAAAGAGTTAGAAACTACTGGTCTAACTAACGTCCACTGCCCGACACACCAAAAAGTTACTATTCGCTTATACTTAGATGGCATCTCTTGGTGTACTGAATCCCATTTACACCATCTAGGTATAAGCCAAAATCTAGGTATAGGTGAAAATCTGACATGGACTATGGATAAGGATATGCATTTGGGATGTCTACGAAATCTGACATGGACTATGGATA
>JAHWFP010008431.1:0-14887 GCA_023313725.1 Lithobius niger | reverse complement strand
TTGACGCTCGCTTTTTGCGTGAAGTGTGCTTGAAAACGGGTAGTATTCCGACCCGAAACGTCGCTTTTTGTGTATTTTTTGTGCACCATTTTGGTTTGCCTTCTCTTTACGAAAATAATATAGCACAATAAACACTAAATCACTCCGCAAAGGGTTAAAGATCCATAAAATCAACACTAACCTTTTCGAAGATATAAGATACAAGGTTTAATGAGGAAAAAAGGAAAGACTGAATAAGTTGTAAGTGGGATATAAGTGGGTTCGAGTCCCAGCCTAAACAGTTGTCTTTTTAATTCTTTATTAAAAAGCACTTGTTCGATACACAAGAAATAAAAGCCAATAAATTGCACAACACAACAATTTCACTCGACGTTTCGAGTCACCTCACGTCTCGTTATCAAGAGTAAGTACATGATAACAAACATATTTACTAAACAGTAGAAGTCATTAAAAGGCGTAATTTCAGAAACACATGTTTACCAGAACAAAACAGGCTAGGGCAAACGAAAAATCGACAGAACCGAAATAGCAAAGTAAAAATTGTAAAACTTAAAAAATTGAAAAGTGGCCAAGCCGGGACCTCGATCAGTGCTGCTTGCAGGCACGGAACCAAGTGCTGGCAAACAGCACTGATCGATGTTCCTACTTGGCCTCTTATAATTTTTATTTTTTATTTTTTTATTTTTACTTTGCTATTTCGGTTCTGTCCGATCTCTCATTTGCCTTAGCCTGTTTTGTTCTGGTGAACATGGGTTTCTGAAATTACGCCTTTTAATGACTTCTACTGTTTAGTAAATATGTTTGTTATCATGTTCTTTCTCCTGCTAATGCGTCTGAGGTGACTCGAAACGTCGGGTTAAATTGTTGTGTTGTGTAATTTATTGGCTTTTACTTCTTTCTCAAATGAGCATATCTTGTATTTTCAAAAAACAAGTCTTTAACGCTGTCGGTCTGCTTCGTTCTTCCTTTGCCATATGATTTATTGTTTATTGCATTAGTGCATTATTATTTTTGCATTATTATTTTTAATGTGGAAGCCAAACAAGGCAATCATCCCTAGCTTCAGCAAAAGACAGTTTAATTTTCAGCTATTACAATTAAACAGCGTCTTTTATGCAGTTGCGGTGATTCACTTGTGGCGATTCACTTGTGGTGATTCACTTGTGGCGATTCACTTGTGGTGATTCACTTCACTAAAATCAATATACGTTCTTTATCCCGGCTTCCTAACTTCAGTTCACCATGGAAAAAGGTTGAACAGCTTCTAAGCTCGGCTGGAGCCTGCAGCCAGGGTCCGCCCTAGCACAGTTGGTGGAGTGGAGCGCTCGGCTGTAAAAGGTCTGTCCTGGGTAAGAGTCCCAGATGAGGACGTTGTCTTATTTTCTTCGTCTTCCAAGTTTACTACTTCCTCGTATTTTCACAAACGTTCAGGGCAAACCAAAACAGGTACCATAGCTGTTGTAGCTCGTTAGTCTTTCACAGTACAGAACGTTAAAAATAAACCGAAACAACTGCCATAGCTGATGCAGGAGCCCGTTAGTATTGGTAACAGGGAACAGACTGACCGTTCAGCGTATACCGAAACAGGTGATATCTGTTGTAGGAGCCCGTGAATCTCTCACAATGCCTGAACATAGGGTAAACCAAAACCGGTGCCATAGCTGTTGCAGGATCCCGTTAATCTCTCACAATGCCGGCAACTTTTGGGCAAACCAAAGCAGAGCCATAGCTGTTGTAGGACCCCGTTAGTCTCTCACAATATCAGGGAACAGTACATTAAGAGTCAAGATTGATGGAACGATTGTATATAGTAAGGTTGGTCACTCCCAGCTCATTACGTGACGTCACGGGAGGCAGGCTCACTAGAGCCCAGCTTAGAGCCGTTGCGGTTCGACTTCAGCTGTTGAGCTGCATTGTGACGTCAATGGACGCAGCCAAATCAACAGCCACTGTAATGGCAATATGCAGAAAGCTCAGCATCGACCCCCCCCCCCCCTCCCTGGTTCAGAGTAAACCTCTTGTAGGAGTCCTTTATTCCCTCACGATACCAGGGACTCTCTGCCAGGTTCCATTTTCAAGTTTCCAGTCGGACAAGCTGACACAACGCATCAGCCAGGATACTGTTCCAACAAATTTTTTTTCTCCTTTAAAGCTCGACTAAAAGAATTGGTCCGCTTATCTATTTTCATGCAAAAAAGGAACATGAGAAAGAGCCGTTTGAGCAGGTGAGATAAGACATCATCTGGACCGTAACACGTCCAGTTTGTTTATAAACTTCAGTGGTTAATAAAGCCACTACAAGTAATAACCAAGGGCCAACCTATTGGCAAAAGTTAAAACAAATAACAATCCCTTATCCGAATTAGATTACGCTGATAGTAACTTTCCCTTTGTGGACCACCTTTTTTTTTTGACCACACGTTTTTATGTAACTTAGTATAAGACGTATGCTTCACCGCCATACACTTGATCCACTTGCAGTAGAATAAAAAAAAAATGTGCTCCTCATAACGGCACAATAAGCACTTTGCGGCCATATAACACGCGAAAGATAACTGTAATTTTCTCACTTTACGAACTGTTTACTCTTTCTTTGTTCGCCAGCGCATAACTCTCCACGACCAACTCTCAAAAGTATGACGGTGGTAATGACGGTGATGATGAAGAGATGGTTCAATCAAACTGGCTTTGCGGAAACGGATACTGAGAAATAATGACTTTGTAGTGCTTTGTTGGGTATCACTAAAACCAGAACGCAACCCTGTCAGTAAACACACGTAAACGAAATTATTAAAAACTTAATTGGTGGCTGCACTGATCAGGAAACACCAAAATACTGTCGCCCCATTCCGGTTTCGTTTTTTTTATTTTTTTTTTTATTTTTCATCAACAACAACAACAATGATGATGATGGTGGTGATGATTCGCCTGAAGAGACTGGTATGGAAAGGGAAACCTGGTAAAGTCCTTTCCAGTTACTTATAATACAAAATTCCCAAAAATGCACAAAAAAATTAATGAACACGACGGATCGGGATAAATGTTAGCCGTTATCAACCGAGGTAAACATAGCTCATGGCATCGTAAAACGAATACAAAAAAAATTATAATAATTTCAGGCAACTCAAGCATAAAAATAAATTTAGGACGTGGTTTGCGCACTTATTAGCTTTTTGTATAACTTCTGCCTTGGCTTGCTTTTGTAAACTTACCAGTTAGTAACTGGCACGTTACTTCTCCTTCTCCTTCGAAAACATCTAATCGAGTTCCAAAATGAGCCGGTTCATCTATTATTCAGTCAATTTGCATCGGATGACAAAGGCCTCTATAGTGTCCGCGGCCTATCTTGAGTTCTCCGCAGAACGAACACAGATAATCGAATGTACGTTTTCAGTAGCAGAGTGCCTTGTTGATATCCAAGATGATTACAAAAACAATGGCGGTCATCGATTAAAGCCATCCCATCCAGGAAGACGTAGCCGCTCACAAAAAACTTGCAGGACTCAAGATACACCGCGCACACAATAAGAAATTTATTTTATTTTTTTTAATAAAAAGTTGAGACATATTCAGGACTTTAGGCTCAGTTTCAATGGTTTAAGTAATAGATATCCGTGAAGTAGACCCTAAGATCTCGGGGTAGCAAAATCGGAATCGTGCTGACGCACTCGTGCGATTTCGCCTCCCCTCTATCTTTGGACTGTTCCGTTTCTCGCAGACGATCAATTATTTCGGGATAACTGGGTCTACTTCACGGATATGTGTTTTAATGGTAAGGTGTGACGTCGAGCTAACATATCAAGTTATTTGAGATTTAAAATCATTTTATTTTAAAATTTCATTTGTGAATCATAATGTAAATTCCTGAACTCAAATTTCCGGTTTAAACTTCCTGTCTACGAAAGTCTCATGTACGGGAGGACGTCCCTATTTACAGTCCCAGTCACCGACTTTTGTGTTTAAGGTAAAACCGTATTTTTTCTACTTTATTAGTTTAAATAAGATATAGCGTATAAAATGCGCTATTCGCTTGAGTCGCGTAGGTTTTTAGGTGTGTTTAGAAAGTGTCAGTAGGCTAGTTTTCGTACTATCGGAACGAAAGGTTGCCGGGTCCGGCTTAGACCTTTCCTTCGTGAATGGGGGTGGGGAGGGGGCTAGCATCGTACGCGAGGTTTTTTTTTTCGTGTTAGTGCGGAAAATATCTCCAGGTTACAAATGTGCTGTTCGCTTGAGTATCGTATGTTTTTAGGTGTATTTAGGTGTGTTTACAAGTGTCGGTAGCCTAGTTTTAGTACTGTCGGAGCGAAAGGTTGGCGAATTGGGCCATTCCTCCATGGGTGGGGTCCTAGCATAGTAGCCTACACGAGGTTTTTTTTTTTTCGTTTTAGTACGATAAATGTCGCAGGTTGCAAATGTGCTTATTTATGTTGGTTGAATTTGTGTTGTGTACGGTAGTTTTGCAAAGCACATGTCACATGGTAGAGCAGTGGTTGTGTAGAGCGCGGAAAAAGTGGTAGATTATCAAAAAAAGTGTGGGTTATCAAAAAAGTGTGGGTTATCAAAATTAACCCACGGTCACGTGTTTGGGTTTTCAGATTAACCGTATATAACGGCTATACTTTTAGCATTGGGATGTGTTGGCGTGACGTCACCACCGTGCATTAATTCCTACTAACCGTGACAATGGTACGATTTAAACTGTTTAAATAGATGATTTAGCTGTTGTGCTACGAATAATGCAGTGGAGAGGTTATAAATAGGGTGTGCCCATTCTCTGTGGGCCTATATGATAGAGACTGCTGTGTAGTCGAAATTTGCTTTTTACTGAATGTTGGCTCCGTGCGTGGCGCGTTGTTGTCCTACGTGTTACAAAATCAAAAACCAGAAAGATACAAGAAACATATACTAAAACTCGACGTTTCGGCCCATCCCAGAGCCGTTATCAAGAGTAAAGTAAAAACAAATTACAAATAACACAAGCACTTCATGAGGCCAGTAAACAAGAAATCCATCTTAACAAGGCATAACTTGCTACGACGTGTTAAAAACAGACAGAACCGTTAAAAAAAATTAAAATTTGTAAAACAAAAGGGGACTTTGATGTATGCTTGTCGCTCGCGCTAAACGATGTGACAGCTACGAGCTGAATCCAGTATTTACATGGGTTTGTTAAGATTTCCATGGTGTTCTAGCAATTAGTTAAACACGACCTATCAACTTCTTTTCATTATCAGAATTTAATTTTCCTTGTCGGTTGTCGAATTTGTACGAATTCAAATTTTTGCGGAGGCAGTAAACCGAATTCTCGTTAACGAAAATAAATCTGTAGTAAAGGAAATTGGAAAATAACAAGCGCTTTGACACATTAATGGAAAATCATTTATCGTTAACGGAAAAAGGTTCGATAATATTTGATACTAGTTTCGGTAATGAAAAATACTAGGTTCGTTAGCTAGCATTAGTTAACGGATATTCAATTTTCGTTAACAGAAAGTGATGTTCGTGTTATTGCATATTTTTTTGTTCCCCTTTGATATGATTTTTCAATGAATTTATTTTACGTTATCGGAATTTCGTTAAAAACAAATAAATTTCCATGATGTGCAATTATTACGATTGTCGATAATTAAATATGTTTTATCGAAAATGAAACAGTTTTTATATAATATCGGGATTTAATTTTCCTTTTCGACCATGTATTTCCGTTAACGAATATTCAGGCCGATGATGAAAATTAAAATGCGATAATAAAAAATGTTTAATAAAAAATCTGATGGCGCGCCATATGTGAACGCTATTTTCATTTAGGATGGTTACAAAAATGCTAAAACAATCTGGGCCATGTGTTCAGTTATGAAATGACCAGGTCAGTAGAATTGTTCAGTTTCACACGATCCTACAACGACTTCTTTAAAACGCCGCTATTAGCAAAAGCCATCATCGATTTCCGAGGATGAACAATTTAGACGGAAGGATGCGCGAGGCAAATTTTATAGGCGATGATCCGCCATTTTCCGTACGCGCGTTCGTTTAAAAGGTGCGTTAACTTTTATGAGTCGGCTTTAAAGTAACTGTACTACATCCGCTATAAGTTGTCTGGCTGCTTCCGGTTCGCCAGACGCAAGGCCGACAAAGACTGGACCGATCATGACGATGCCACAGATACGTACTGCGCGTGCGCTTGAAATGGAAGATCTGTGCGAACGGACTGTTTGGAAGCTTCGTCGTGGGACTTTCACATCACAGTTATTTTTCGTTCAGTAGGACATGGGAAACGAAAGAGAGAAAGGATGTTGGATTACAGCACCGAGCGGCGAAAAAATGAGTAAATGAAATAAAAATAATGCATTGGCAAGATTGTCAGCGCTGCTTCACAATTAGTGCCATGCTACGTCATTTATTTAAATCGGTGCCGAAATGTTGATAATGATGGAGTTTGACCGTACGACGCAAAATCACTCAGTTTTTGGTACTTGTCGACCCATTTCTTCATCCTCTTCTCATTTAACGTTTACAAAATGCGGGGAAACGTTTTTTTTTTTGTTGTTCTCGAAACACGTTTTTAATTCTCCAAAAACGTTTTTAAACCACGTAAAATGGTCGGCCCGGTCGTGTTAAAGCGGCGGCCATGTTCCGGGATACGAAGTAGCACGAAAAGGCGACCTCGAGAAAACGGAAAGTAATGTTCCAAACTAGGCTGCTTTGCTCGCGTTGCTGGCGCTTCTTTTTAAAGTTTAGGTGGAAAAGAGTTTGATTTCTTATTTCTGAGGTTATGTGTTTAGCCACAGCGAGCGCGGCAGCGCGAGCGAGGCACGTAATTTGGAAAGAAATGAGGAAGAAAAATTATTTTCGTTTCTTTGATTACGATGGAAATCAGGTTTTCCTGCTACTGTCGTTTACGTGTTTTCAATATATTTTTCGCAACTTAAAACACATTTCCCCCACATTTTTTAATTGGAAATGGGAAGAGGATGAAGATCTGCCTTCGTTAGTAAAAAATATTGAGTAATTTGGAGTGGTTCGGTTAAACTCCATAATTACCGAAATGTTTTAGTTTCTTACAGGGGCGATTTTTACTCGGGGAGGGCTTTTGCAACCCATCTATATAAGTGCTTGGTTGGTTATAATTTTTTTTATTGTATACTTGTTTCACCAAGTCCACCACGAAGCCACGGCTCGTGTGTTGTGTACATTTAATAAATATAAATTAAGTTAAACAACAATCCAGAAGAAAAAAAATAGAATTTGAAAAACACTCAAAAATCAACAGTATAACAATTTCAACTCTAAGGAAATAGTTCTATAACATTGCAAGAAAGAGATGGATGCGAAATTAGCTAGATAACAGATCATTTTGTGGATAAAAGATCATTTTGTGGATAATAATATTCGTTAAGTAGGAAGAAGAAAGTGTGTTAAAAAAATTTTTGAGATGTTTGAAATGACAAATAAATGTTCCAAGTGTTGTCTGGTATAGCTCGTTACAAATACTTGGTACTTTAAGTTTTTCTCTAAATTTATTTCTGGTGATAGTTGGAAGAAAGGAAAAATTCGTTGAAAAAAAATTCGATCGATAAATTAAAAAGCTGTGATCACGGTGGCTGAGCAGTGGCAGAGCTCAGCCTAATTCAGGCAGTAGTGTGTACGAGAAGACCCCCCCCCCCACCCCTCCGAGAGGGGACTGGGGCAACTTTTAGTAAAAGGGCACAGTACGTTTTAGTGGACACTTTTTTCTAGAGAACATCAAAGTTCTCTCTTTTTACTCCTTTTTTTAGCCTTTTCAGGCTGTTTCAGGCCTTTTTTTGCCCTTCTTAGGCCATATATAGGCTTTTGGGCCCTTTCTCAGGCACCGTCGCACTAGCAAATGTCGGCACTAAAAGGCCGTTGTTTTTTTTTACAAGGGCATTTTTTCCAAAAAGGCCGGGGGCATTGGCCCTTGCCTCTCCCCCCCCCCCCCCTTCTTGTGCACTCCACTACGACCCAGGCTAGTATGAGATGGGTTGTTTGAAAACTGTGCAGCTTGAAACTCCATGGCTTGTATACTGAATTTTCGTCCTCAGTTACAAAATTCTTTTACTAGGACTACTAAATAGTTCATTTAAGTATGAATATCATTTCAATACAAGTTAACGTTGTCTACATTTCCCAGTCTTGGTTTCGTTAAATTCACTGTCGAATTAAAAAATTTATTTAGCTGCACGGAGTAAGGGCACGTTTACGCAACCACTCGCTTTTGCATTCTCGCAGCTAGAAGTTATAAATCACCTCAAATTCCAACATGGCGGCGGTTTTATGTCCGCCGCCTCGCAACGAAAACAGCAAATAACGTGAGTTCAGAAGCGTTTCGGAAAATTGTTTCGTCATGAGGAATTCTTTATATTATTAGCACGGATTATAAGACTGCAAGTATTTACTCCAACGATGTCGGATTTAGCTAATCCATTTAGCGTTGTTACCATGGCAATGTCACCTTTGCCATCGCGTTTGAGTTCAAGCTGCGAGAATGCAAAGGCGAGGGCGCGTTTACGCTACGAGACGTTCTCGCGCGCAACGCTATTTGCTGGCTAACCGTTATTTATTTACGATTAATTTCTCGTTTCTGTTAAATGAATGCGGTAATAGGCCACACATTTAATGTGTTATAAATAACACCACGGATAAAGAACAAAGTGCAGCAGTCATTTTAAACATTGGTACTACATTGTTGCCATTTCACGCTATTTCCAAAATTTGCTATTCTCGCTGAAAAAAACAGCTTCTAGCAGTGACCAAAACGACGGCAGAATAAATAGCTACTCGCTGCGAGAATTCAAAATTCAACATGGCGTCCATTCAGTGGTTGTCGAATTGAAGACAAATCATGGAATACCCGGATTCAGAAATATGTCTGTCGTCTTGTACAGCAGTAGAAATTGTTTTCTAGTTGTCCTAAACCGACGCTGTCATGTTGCACGCTTCGTTTGTCGTGTCGCGAGGCACGAGGAGGAGATTTGCGTCCGGGTTGTTCCCTTGGTTACTACGTATAGACAACTTGAAAGCCACATTCTTCGGTAAAGGCGAGAAGCAGCCAGCAGATTTAGTATTAACCAAGTGAAAGCTAGTAAGCGAGAAATTTGTCGTTGCGTAAACGAACCCTAAGGGCACGTTTACGCAACCACTCGCTTTTGGATTCTCGCAGCTAGAAGCTAGAAATCACCTCAAATTCCAACATGGCGGTGGTTTTATGTCTGCCGCCTCGCAACGAAAACAGCAAATAAGGTGAGTTCAGAAGCGTTTCGGAAAATTGTTTCGCCTTGAGGAATTCTTTATATTATTGGCACGGATTATAAGACTGCAATTATATATTCAAACGATGTCGGATTTAGCTAATCCAGGTAGCGTTGTTACCATGGCAACGACACCTGTGCCGTCGCGGTCGAATTCTAGCTGCGAGAATGCAAAGGCGAGTCGTTGCGTAAATGCGCCCTAAAGACAGGCAGGCGAGCCTCCATTGCGAGGTATGAAGTTTCTGCTTTTCTGTCCTCTTCTAAAAACGTCAGGCAGTGTTCAAAATTGAGCCATAATTGGGCCATAAGGTTCCATGAAATAATAATAATAATAATTTTTTTTATCAGAAAACTAATTCATCATTTATTACTAAAACGGTCTAGTCACTTTGCCAAAATCTCCAATCAAGATGGAATAGGTGATGGTATAGGTGATGGTATAGGTATAGGTGGTGGTATAGGTGGTGGTATAGGTGATGTCCAGGCGACTTATGTTGTGTAAAATGACCAGGAGCGATCCGTTCGTTTGCCCGTCCGTTAACAAGAAACTAATGAACGAACTGTTTTAAAAGTGGAAAATAAAGCTATCTGATATTTTGCTAGTAATGCTCCATAAACTTGATTATTTTTGTTATTGAAATTATATGAAAAGTGTCGGATTAGCCGTTGATTTGAATCCGTGATTCAGTGTCATCAATACAATATTTTATTTTTTAAATACAGGGTTCGTACGAGGCATTGAAAAACTGGAAAAGTATGAAATTTCATAAGGCCTTTTTCCAGACCTTGAAAAGTATGGATTGCTGACAAATTTTCAATGAAAGGCAGGAAAATCATGGAATTTGTTGTTACCGTTGAAGTTTCAGAACTTGTGCAATTCAAATGTTTTTTAATCAGACATTTATTTTAATGAAACTTGTATGTTACTAGCGTTTAAAGCCAATTTTTGCCGTCCATATTTGACAGCGTTTGTTCCATTAATATGCTGATTTTAATGCCGCCAGAAAAAATTAATTAAACTTAGCACCAACATCAGTTTAGCACCACAATTGAAGTATGCTACGGAGTATTAAAAATGGCATGGAAAATGGATTTTTGGTGCCTGAAAAAAGCACGGAATTTTGTTTACCTTTATTCTAGTAGACCCTGTAAATAGTAGAAACGGTGAAAAAAAAAATCAAAGAACAAATTATTATAGCTATAGAAAGTGGTGATAAGTACAACTGATGTAAATTTCGGAAAACTTCGGCGAAATTCACGAAGAGTCAGGAAGACTTTAAAGGAGTTTTCTTCTAACTTTTAGAATTTTCGACGTCTCTCGTTGTTTCGACAGTGATTACTAAAACCAAAACAAACAAATAAAAAAAAAAGCATGGTGGGCATACCGGTTTTATTTCTTTCCGTATTAAATTATTCATTGAATCTGTATGCTAGCAAGGCCATTCCATTGCTAATTTCTTAAATATGACACTCCATGGGAACATATTAAAACTAGGGAGTACAGATTAATTTTTGTTTTTGCCCATTACAAGAAAACATAACGAAAATTGGACTTGTTGCCATGAGTATGTTAAAACGGCTTTTACTCTGGTCCAATTGATGTTCCAGTTTTTGCATTGCATGGAATGACCTTCAGAGAATTTTTCAGGGTCATCAGTTTCTTGTTGAATCAATAGCACCTTCAAGTTTTATGACTTCGTACTCGATCCATTAAGCTGGATCACAACTTAACTTATCATCCCTGAAGCATTAGCTAGCAAACTTCATCCCAATTATTTAGAACTTGTTAATAGATATCCGGACTCAAATCATGAACGACTTATGACGAAAACAAGACTAAGATACAAAGTTGCTAGATGATGAAACCTGTACAGAAGAAATGTACACTAAAGCCATGTTATACACCAAATAAGTTCAGTAGGTTACCTGCAATGTTAACCAACCTTCAAAAAAATTCCGAAGTGTAACAGCGTGGCTATTAAAATAATCTTTCAGAATGTGTTACTGCGTCGGTTGATTGTTATTTTGTGGTAGTTACGTTTTCTACCAAATTCAGTGCCTAAGCATCTATGCCCCCAAAACAAAAGTTGTTAAGGATTCCCGCCAAGCTTTTCGGCCGTTTGAATCATGATATCTAACACCAAGCTCTTTCACCACGTTAATTACACCGAGTAATAGTTCTGAGGTTAAAGAAAAAACTGATGTCTCAGAAGTTCCGTCCACCCAAAATAAATTGCTATATACTGAATATGAGTTGGTAATAACAACGAACTCATATAGGAAATCACGTACGACGAATCCAATGATGATTCCCAAACTGACCTTTGAGGTCGTTTTCAAGGTTATCCAAAATATAGTTCCTAAACTATTTAGATACGTAGGATAGTAAGCAAAAACCAACCCTACCTCAAAACAGGCGCTACATAATACAGAAACCCATTCAAAAAGAATTCAAACTTCCCACTCATGCCAAACAACACACAATTTGCCAAATTCTATGTGCAAATCAAACATCCGCTACATACATCGGGGAAAGTGAGCAAAAATTTCTTCAGCGCCACCGATTCCAAAACTCAAAATTTAAGCTGAAGGACAACAATAATTCGTTAGTACAGCACTTGAAAAGGACGGGACATGATCCATCATCTCGGGTACAAGCATTCTTTTTCAAATTCCACACTACAGAACTACACTCAACTTAGAAAAACGTTTGCATTTCCGTAAATTCTCCACCTGTGCACAACAGTGTTCTTCCAAACACCAATAAATTTTCAGAATATACGAACTCCTAAACAAGTTCAACATTGCACATTTCGGCACAGAGGGGGCTTGACACAAACGTGTAAAAAAGAGACAGAATCATCCACGCAGACACCACTTCGTTCTGTGCCTGCAAGCACTACTAATCGTGGTCCCTACTTAACCTCTTCTAAATTTATTTTTAATTTTTTTAATTTTTAATTTGCTATTTCGGTTCTGTCCGATCTCTCGTTTGTCCTAGCCTGTTTTGTTCTGGTGAACATGGGGTTTCTGAAATTACGCCTTTTAATGGATTTTACTGTTTAGTAAATATTTTTGTTATCGTGTAGTCTTGATAATGATTCTGAGGTGACTCGAAACGTCTAGTGATATTGTGATCTTGTGCAATTTATCGGTTTTTAATTCCCTATTTATTGTAAAAGTGATTTTTAATTCGATCGGTTCGATTTAAGATACGGGTGTAAAATATAGCAGAAAGTTGTTTGGGATTATAGCACAAGTCTAACAAAGAAAACAAAACTGAAACTGCGCCATACCCACGGAAGAATGAACAAAACAACTTGAACACTGAAGGAGAGCCAATCAAGGGGCGGTGATTGTTGCATCATCACGCGTATTATGTACTAACGATCAACTAAATGAAATCACTGTGTAACTTGTATTAGTGAAGAATATGCCCGTACTTGACTGCCTATGGATTGGTGTTCTGCTTATGGTGCACCTTCTAGATATCCATTTTCATTGAGCCTCCGTTTTCAGCTTCATTTCATTCCATTCTTCCTGGATGGATTGTTTTCTGCATAATCTTTGCTTCAATACACCTCTAAACCTAATTAAGGCCATGAAATAATAACTGTGTTTGGACACTTTCCTAAGGCTTATCGCTGTCCCTTGGTTGGCTCCCCTGCAGTATCCAAGCTTTGCGCAAACAGCCGTGTTTACGGCGCAATTTCAGATCGGTTTCCTTTGTCGGACTTGTGTTATGGCCTAATCCAAAACAACGTTCTACTTTACTTCATGTCCGTATCTTGAATAGTTTAGGAGATGTATTTTGGATGACCTTGAAAACGATCTTCAAGGTCAGTTTGGGAACCATCCTCGGATTCGCCATTGGTGATTTCTTATACGTGTACGTTGTTATTACCAACTCGTATCCAGTATAGAGCAATATATTTTAGACGGACGGGACTTCTGAGACATACTGTATAGGGCAGCGTCAAGTGACGTCATATTGCCTACGAGATGGCATCTGGAGGGCATAGCTACAAGGGGGACTAGATTAAAATGTAAGGGAAACAACGGGATTTCTAGTCAAGACAGCGCTTTGAGAGCCGGTTTCTTAGGCTTAAAAAAACGTTGTTTTCTCCAACAACAAAAATCGCGCGTTATAAGCTTAAGAAATCCAGTCTAATAGCATTGGCTTCAGTAAGACGCCCTTCTTTTTCCCCTCCAGTGCCCCTTGTAGCTAACCAGTTACTGGCTCCACCATAGAGTTATACATAATAATACTACGTTATGTCACTGCTCTATATACAGACATACGGCAGATAAAATATATTTGGATTAACGTACTTTTCAATTGTTTAACTGTTTAACTGTTTAATTGTAACAGCTCAAACAACACCCATTTTTCCCTATTTTTGATTAAAGAAACGTACAGCGTCACGACTACTACCTTTTTAACAATCGATGAACGTTATTATTCGTCTAGAATTCTAATCAGGGCAAACACGGTCCTTCATTTCCTGCTCTAAGTTGGAATAAACGTTCCAGTCAATAGACATGTGTTTTGCAAGGGCTTTTGGCGTGGTCCACGTTCGGGAGAAGAAGAAGTCGCTACTTATATCTCTGTCTGAAGCTCCTTGAAACAAGAGTGTAGAACCTATTCTCCACCCCGGGGGCCCCCCCCCCCCCCCGTGGGGGGGGCAGCAAGGTCAAGATCTGCGACCGATGGACTCGTGGGATGAATTGAGCCGCCAGGTGGAGATAAAAAAGCAGAAAAGTATGAAGGAAAGAGAAGGTGAATGAACCGCTAGATGATGAAGAGACAGAATCTAACGGTCAATGAGTGGGAGAAACGAAAGCCGTTCTCTTGGCTAACGAGTTGGTCGGGGCCTAACGACCCTGCCAAGTCCTGTAAACATCAGCTTGTGATAATGCGAGTTCAAAAGAGGAACGTGTGGACATGCGGAGATGAGAAGAACGTGTAGACAGATAAACACAATGCTCCGTTGAAAGCCTATACAACTCTTGTCTACAAGTCGTTTACTGGTAGATAAAGGACATGCACGAGCTTGACCGAAGACTATGACTTGTTGAGTTGAACAAAATAAAAATTTAAAAATTCGAGGAGTCACCAGTGAAATAAGACGCACTTTAATTTTCTATATAGTAGTATATCTACAGGATGCATCCTGTAAATATACCACTATAGACAAATTAAAATTTCCAAGTGACCCAAATAAGTAGTCCCGTTTCTAATATTCGGGGACTTAACGGGGTTCAATAGGGGTTCGCCACCCCTCTCACCCCCCCCCCTTCTCCCGCAATAAATTAGTTCTCTGGTCTGTTCCTTTAAGAAATAAATGAAATAGGACGGAAAGCCAATGGGCTCGAGATGGGTTGAGTGAATGCGGATTGAAACCTGTTTACGTTGTCTTTCGGACTTATGTCAGACTGTCTGAGTGGGGAATCGAACCCACGAACTCTGAAAATAAAGGCCGAGGTCTTACCGCTGAGCCATCGTTCTTTCTAAAGAATAAGTCTTCCCAAGTGTGGGTGACTGAAGACTTATTCTACACCAGCCGTTCATGGGTCGTGGGTCAGTATGTACTGGTGTAGACGTAACCTAACAACATCGT
>JAHWFP010008430.1:120283-139943 GCA_023313725.1 Lithobius niger | reverse complement strand
CTCGGCTCGGCTCGAGTTGAAATTTTTGTACTCGCACACCCCTATTTACAAGATTATTCCAGCTCTCAGATGTCTACCGATCACGTTTTTTTTTATAAGGTCATCCGGGTCTCGTGCGTCAGCCATATCACATTTTTGGAAATTTACGTCAACACAACATGTGCTTCCCGGTTGTAAATCGCGTTCTCATTTTGAAGGTTGGTGATCATTGTAAATTAGTTTTAACTTTGAATTATATTAGCTATTGGAAAGAGGAAGATCTAATAAACTAAATTTGTGAATAAATAAGAATAAAGGCATTGTGTTTTTGCTAGACTGACTCCAGATCACGCACGTCAATGATCGATCGCATAGGCCTAATATTGCCGACTTTTCCGCGATTACAAACGCTCCCGTGAATCGTCTTGGATTATAAGTTGATTTTGTTAAATATATGAAGCTTTTAGTTAATTTTGGCTGCAAAAAAAGCCCATTTTGCCGGCCCTCCGATCCGGCCAGCTAAAAATGGTTTATTTTACCATGGAAAACATACATAAACTGTTAATTTTTGCATACATTGATACTCAATGGATGTTTCCCTGGAGGTGTCTTAGCTACAAGTAGCCACTTGCTTGGTAACTCTACTGCGCATGCGTGTCGCAGTCCTCCTCTATAAAAGCGAGAGCGCAGAGGCTTTCGGCATTAATTTTCATTTCAATACGTCAGGCGGTGACTCGAGGGGAGGCAGGGCGGGTTTAGGTTATGGATGTTTACCTAGGTAAAAGAAATCATATTTAGCCGGCCGGACCGGAAGGCCGGCAAAATGGGCTTTCTTATTACCGCTGGAATACCTACATAACCTGTCAATTTTTGCATTAACTGGAGACCTCATCAAAGTTAGGTGGCGGGCACCGCCTCGATAGGCTCCCTGGGTTACCAGCAAGCTTTGCCCCAAAAATGTTGATAAATTTCGCCCTTTAGTTGGAACAGGTGGTAGAACTTGGTTCACTACGGTGGTGGTCCTGAAAGGTCCATTCATAAGATGTAGGGCCTTGCTTCTGTCTTGATGTTGGCTTGATTTGCATCGCTCTGAGTGCTTGGGGGGGGGGGGTTGACTACAGTTCTGGCTGTGACAATCGGTCCCAGCCGGTGTAGCCCATTTGTTCGTCTTAACATATTCCTCAGGTCGTGTGATGTGAAGGTCACGGTGTTCTGGCAGTCTACTGCTGACAGGATGATCAAACTTGGGATGGCATTGTGGTGAGTCCAAGATGTGGGAATTGATTGGAGTACATGTGTTGTTACTCTTGTGTTCTCATCATTGCCAGCAATGTTGCTTTTCTTTCTCAGTTCGATTTCGGTTTTCGAAGAGGATAAATCGATGGTTAAGAATTTTTGTTTTTCTTCCATTCCGAGTTTCCTCCTATGTTCCACATGTTGAGTCAAAGCGTGGAGCTCCTAGTGGACAGAGTAGATGTTCTGAGTCGTTCCCAAGTGATGCCAGAAGAGTGCAGGAATGATTGTCGGTTTAGAAAGTTCCGGGGTTTCAGGTTTTTTTTTTTTTTTTTTTGAAAATTGTGCGTGGATCAGGCCAAGAGTGCAGTTTGCAGGGTCAAATGATAGTGCCAGTTTTTCCTTGTAGTGAAGGCTGACAGCAATGGTGATGGGGAAACGGTTTTCTGTGTCATGAAATGAAGAGAGTTGTCTTGCCATCGGGTTGACGACGTGTTTTTTTTTTAATTTTTTTTATTTTGGTAGTTGCAATGTCGGTGGTCGATGGGACGGCAGTTCATTGGAAGAGAAACTCCAAGCCAGTTTTTGGACGGTGGTTCAGCTCCGGAAACCAACAGGAAAGGCGCTACGTTATTTTCATGGTATTGTGAACGAGAGTAGGGCTTTTGGAAGAGAATTTTCAAGCAAGCTTTCGGATGGTGGGTGAGTCCTACGGATCAACGGGAAAGGAGTCGTGGTGTCTTTGTGGTTTTGCGGAACAAGCAGGAATTTTGGGACAGCATCTTTGAACATGTTTTCGGACAATAGGTCATTCTCGTGGACCAACAGGAAAGGAGCCATGGTGTGGTCGAATTTTTTTTTTTTTAAACGAAAGCAAGTCTTTTGGGAGAAAAAACCTTCTTACAAAAAGCTTCCGGGTAGTGGGTCAATCTCAGGAATCGACGGGGAAGGAACCACTGCATCTTTGTGGTTTTCCGAACGAAAGCAGGAACCTTAGCAGAGGGTTTTCTAGTCAGCTTTCGAACAGTGGGTCAGTGTCGGAATCGGCGGGAAGGGGAGACACAGTGTCTTCGTGGTTTTCCGAACGAAAGCAGCAGGCCCGACGGAAGCAAATAATTAGTGGTACGGCTGTTGTGAGGCTTTAATACCGGGGAGGGGGGGGGGAAGGTTACTACTCCAAAGCAATACCTAAACTAAACATTATTTGTTTAAAATTGATTATTATTTACTTAAATTAAACATGTTGTACCTTACAGCTTGCTATCTCGTCATTTTCTCTCTCCAGATAGGGTTACCGAGCAAGCGGCTACATGCCGCTAAGAAACATCCAGGGAGACATCCATTGAGGATCAATGTATGCAGAAACTAACAGGTTATGTAGGTTTTCCAGCGGTAAGAAACCAAGATTTACCAGGATGAAACGTTGATTTCGTTAGAAGATTTTAGTTTTACCACAGAAACCCGACGATTTTTAAGGGGTGGGCGTCAACAAGGGTATTATCAAGATTTTGACCTTCATGCAATTTAGGGGGCTGGGCGTTAGTATTAACTGGGTGTTTTATACACGATTTACGATAATTTGCGGTAGTGGAAATGAGATAGGTTTTTCTTGTGGATAAAGGTGATAATATTGAAATCTTTATCCCTATTACTGTGGTCATACAAAATATGCAGAGCAGCAGTATTAAAATCTCAAATAATACAGCGTATTGCCTTATTGTCACTTCAGAAAATAAGTAAAGTAAAAAATAAATTTATAAACACTATCATCTTCTAACGAAAAAGAATTGACTGGTAGTGACATATAAAAAATATGTTTCAGAGGTTAACCATGTGATTTAAACAGCTGCCCAATTTTTTGGCAAGACACTATTTTGTATTAATGTTGAGATACATGTGGCACCAGTTAAAAAGCCGGAATGTTATAGTACTCCCAAGTGGCTTTCACCAGATTTATTAGAAAAATATGGTTTTTAAAGTGTTTCCTTCCAATGTGCTAGTTAATAATGTTGTGCAGTAATTACTGTCCTAAGCTAGTCCCCTCCATTAGGTCTTAAGTGACTGTAAGATGTGAATCCATTACTTAAAATACACTTTGTTTCATGTGCAGTATAGTACTACATTAGTAAATTAATATCCACTTCAATGTAAAAATTAGTACGATTTTTAAAACCGTGCAGATAAAAAGTAAACAACAAAAAAACAATACCGTTGCACTTCCAAAAAACGTGCAATAATTCGTTTGCCTGATATTTATCACTAAACCAAATAAATTCACGAGTTCTTTGAACGAAAATTAATTTAATAATGAAAACAAACCATTACTACGAAATATAAATATTTCTAAAGCCCAAAAAGGAGGTAGACTGTAATGACTAATAGCTGGTTACTAAAGAATGAAAATATTGAGAAAGAAAAGATAGATTTTTCTAAAGGATACTGTAGCCTGCTAATCATCTCTTGGTCTATCTTTCCAATAGCATTAAATATGAACGTGGAGCAAAGTAGAACTGCCATACTGAAAATAGTCATATCATGTGTTACGTCCCCCTAAAATTAAAATAAAAGAATAGAATGCATTTTTTTTTTAGAAACACAGTGTGCCCCTTAAGAACAAAACATGATATCTCATTACTAAGATTTTCAACAATACGTAAAACTTCCTATTCGTAACAGCATGGGTAGATAGGTTAAGGGGGAAAAAGTTATAAATTCAATATGTTTTCAGCATGCACCTGAATATACCAGAAAAATACACTTGTGTTGATAAAACGCAATGATACGGATTTACGTAAGACTAAAACAAACAAGTACAAATCGCCGTAAATTGTACAATATAAGAATAAAGGAAACACAATAGACCAACTGCGAAATTCAGACTCGGAATATAACTTAGAGTTCGGTAAGCTTTTATCGTGAACTTACATTTGTCCGGAAAATAATAAAGTGGGAGAGACATGCCATTAGACTGAACCCAGAACTAAAAGGTTGGGGGTTGGATGGGGACTAAAACTATGCAGCCACTAGTGGTTTGCGCATCGGGGTTGCTCGAACTTCGCTAGCTAATACGGCGAAGACGCTAAAGGCCCCTGTCCTTAAAACGGCTTAGTCTAAGGAGGAATTAGGTTCATTTTAGAACCCACAGACAGCACTGGCGTAAGATGGCAGGATGAAAACAAAGACAAGAATTGATTAGTGTCAACTTACCCAAACACAAGCATTCTTAAATTAAACCATCTTAACGAAAACTCCCAGCAAAATAGGTCTAGGACCTGTAGGTTTAATCTTAGCTCTAAATCTTCTCCTTTTCCCTTACGTAGGCCTAAACTAGTCCTAACATTTGGCTCCAACCAATTCCCCCGGCAAGAAAGCAGCCCAAGGCAGGAGATGTTTGCTGGTCAAGCCCAGTCGTCGAAAAGTGAATTTTTTCACCAAACATTTGCTTAAATAGCTTTTACATAATAGGCGAGCACGTGCTGCACGAGAAAACGAGGAGGAAATACAATTGGAAATACAACTACGACCCCAAGGGCTTGGGAAAATACTAAAAACTTGGTATAGTTAAGGTACGGTGAGATATCTAAATTCACTACTTAAAGCCACCTGCGAACAAGAAAACTAGGCCGGCCAAGCGATCTCAGTGATGCAGTCCAGATTACAAATATTCTGATACTACTGTTAGTCCTTGACAACCGATGCCGGAAGGATGACCAGCCGCCAGCCAAGGTAAATACAATTCTCTAAATCCTTTCTCAAGCTGATTTTGAGGTTAAATATAAAACAAAAACACTAATTACTACAAAACTAACTTTCGTAAATTAACCTAATGAATTAACGCATTTTCCCCAAAACCTCCCCAACATCATTGAGTCCATGTTAAGCCTAACAATTTAAATGGCCCAAAAAACAAGCAAATTTTCGTGCCTTTTATCCTTCTAACGTAAATTTGCGTCAACATTTAACTGAGAGGACATGATCGGGACTTTAAATAGCACTATCACAGATTGAAAAGCGAACGAAAATATCATGGCACCATCTAGCAACAGTGAAATTGTTAACCTTTACAACTAGCTCCCAGGTACATGAGGACGATCAAAATTTTCACTCAATAATTAAGAAGTTGTGGCTTGTTTATTTCGTTATCAGAAATACCATTGTGAATTTCTTCAATTGGTGCAAGCAAGTTCTAGATAGTACCAGATAGTGCTAGATGTTGCCAGATTCTGCAGACTTTCAATCGGTGATAGTGCCACTTTAACCATAGAACTATGGGGTCACAATTCAGAAGCTCCTACCAACTGAACCATCTCTCGAATGCCGAGGAGAGAGCTGGTATTAGAGATATGGATCAGACGGCACAAGCATCTGAGTTGTGCTCCAGAGTTTGTTGGTTCAATCATATCATCGTAATATCATCCTAACATCATCATAAGTCCGGCTTACCCAATCTTACTTTTTTCAATGATTTTTTTTTCTGTCGTGCTATCGTACTTCCGTTACTTGTAACACTAAAATATTGGATCAGAACTAGACTTTACAGCAAAGAAAAACAATTTAGATGAGCTGTAGTTCAAACCATGAGCTTCCTCTTTATTAGAGGGAAGTACATCTAACAACGCTCAGTGAGTCAAATATATTTACTTTCACATTATGTCCCATCATCCAATTTCTACTGGACAATTTGGAATAGTAGTGATCTCCAAAATTATTCAAAATAAAGCCTTGCGGTGAAATGTACGAGAAAGCAATTTTATTAGGATGACTATAGGCAATAATGAATAACAGTGGTCAAATATCGTTAGTGAAATACTGAAGAAGGATGAATGTGTACCTTTTCTGGGTCGCTCAGTCCCTCAGTATCCAGCAATAACAAAGCCTTATCCGGGTGCAAAGGATGGTCACAATACCACACCCAGATACCCTTCGTTTTGGATTGAACAGTATTGCCAAGTGGGAACCCTAAATAAGAAGGTATCAATTCACAATTTGAGCAAGTAACATACCCTACTGAAAGTTTATAACCAACAAAAAAAATAAACTTAATAGGCCGAGGAGTAGGAAGTGCGACGAGGCCTTTACAGTGGTCTTTGGTGTTAATTGTTCTTTTCCAGCTTGAGCTGAGTTCCAGAGAACCACACATATAATTCAGAAGAAGTGGAACAATACGTATTAATCAATCATTTGACCAAACAATAAAAACTCCACAAGAAACGGATCCAAAAGAATACTAAGACCACGTTTATCAATTGATGCATAAAACAAATTACAGATAGAAACGACAAGTGTACCATAAAGAAAGGGTTACATGCTAGAAGTGTGTTTCTTTTCTTCAGCACGGCAATAAAACGAACCTGCAGGGGAAGGTAGTTTACATTCTACCACTCAGTGCATGCTGATGTCAGGACCGTCATTTAACACCCATTAAGAAATAATAATAAGTTTACGTTATTACATAATTATTAATATCTGCTTTACTAATACACAAATGCAGATGGCTTGAGCAGGGCGCATGTGAAATTGTTGGATAACTACGCCAAGGAAATGTTGGGAGAGCCAATTTGGAATAGGGATCGATGACATTCCAAAATGTTAGGAATGTTTGGAACAATAACTTCTATAAAAATTCACCAATGGAGGCAAAATCGATTTCATTGTAGCTTTTCGGGGCTTTTAACAGACGCAGCCAAATTTTATCTCAGAGCGACATTTTCATTGGCCCCCACCTTAATGAAAATGACATAATTAACTGACAAACCAACAGTCTTCAATTTGATGTTGATTATAAGCAAACTAAACTGAAATGTCTTTTACCACTCTTTTTCCGTGCCAAACGATTCATGAGATACGATTTCCCAGTTCTGTAAACTCCAGCAATGGCCACTGGGATGATGGGTTTGTTGATCTCACTCAGGAGTTGCGACGTCTCAGCATTGATTATTAACCTTTCATTTTTACTTTCGATAAATGGCAGCGGTTTATCCCACGTGGACGACATGGTAATATCTGAAAACAAATTTTAAAAAAATATCATTCAAGTCCTTATATACGCTTTTGTGACGACTAACGTTAAGGTATGAATTCGAACATTTATATCTCGGTAATTGCTTAAGACCAGTCAATAAGCGGTTGAATAAGGAAACAAAAATATGGAAAGCTGGAATAAATTTTAATAGCGTACAACGTATTAATTTTGCAGCACTCTGTTGCCCTGAATTTGGCCACCATCTTGGTAAAATGGCGGCCAGTATCAGTTTTTCCGCTTGATATCCATTTCTGAAAAAATATGTGATTACAGAAAATGGTCTACACCAAATTATCTGCAGAAAGGCGCTATAGTTTCTTCTGCTATGACAAATCAACAAATCGTTTCATCGTTGGAGGTGCTACAATGTGTATATTTTCTTTACGTACCATTACATTGCCTAGAATCACTAACAAATCTTAATAAATCTATGTGTAATGTCCCATTTAAAGTCACATCCATTCACTTCTAAAGTCTGTGGTGATGCTATCAAAGGGTATAGAGTGTTAAAAGAAGCAATTTTTTTTCCAGGAATGAACCGAAACACTTTACTTCAGCAAAATTACATTAACAAACATAAAACCGGACTGGATAAGAGTAGCTTGACTTCAAAATGACATTTCAACTCGTATACAGATAATCATTACTTTAGTGCTAGTTAGTATTCATATTGAAATCTTTTTCTGCCACCGGGCTTTTAGTTTTGTCTTTATTTGCTCTTGATCAGGGACGAGTCAAGGGGAAAGCGGGAGCAGTTAACAAATTTTCAGTAATAAATTTATTGATTTCGTTTGTTTGCCGCATCCAACCCGGGTCATCTGCCCTACTATAGACAACGAGAGAAACAATCATAGCTGGAGAAACCCAAGCGGAAAACCCGGAATCTTTGACATGCCACAATCGACATGAGCACGAGACGCCATTTCATGCGAGTTTTGAGTTGGAATCGGGCTAGTTGTGAAGAAAATGGTTTGTTACATGGTATCACGAGTCTTTTAGACGCTAAAAACTAGGAAAGTGTGGTAATATTAAGATGCCTAGTGCTGCGTGCAGGAAATAGTTGCCTTTCTTTAACTGCCACACTGAATTAATGTGACTTTTTTTATGTAACTCTGTCAGTTGTGGGATTCGATCTGCCATTTATTTGTTTTGGAGGTGGCGATGCTGACAACTGGGCCATGCTTAGAGACCGGGTCTGCCCTTGGCCCAAGCCTGATCCTTCCAAACTGGACCCGGGTTTGCGGCAGGGTCAGTCCCAGACTTTCAATTCCTGGTCGAAAGCGGGACTTCAAATCCTGACTCCGAATTCCTGTTAAGCATGGAAAGGGACGGTGTATGCACCCGCGGTTAGGGAAACGTTTTGACTCTTGGGGGGCTGTTAAGAGCATGATATCAGAAAAGTAGGTGGAGGAGCTGGGAGAGGAGAAAGGAACAACGTCAGTGCTGAAAATGTTGTAGTGAGAGAAGAATTAATGAATGACCGGACCCTGATCGCGATATCAGGGTCCAGTGTGGAAGGGGTATGGAAAAATGTTGGGTTGGGTTTTCTCTTTGTGAATTAGAACTAGTTCATTTTGCCTGGAATTGGTGTTGAAGTTATATTTCGTATCGTCCGTCTTTTATTTGTTTACCTTCGCAAGTGTGAATTCCATGGGAATACAAGCTCTAATGCGTTTTTTCATATTCAGCGATGCTGTTTTTCGTTCAGTTAAATCTCCCCAAACCAAAACTTGTAAAGGATTGCTGCCAGGCTTTTTGGCCGTTTGAAGTTGTGATATCACATGCCAAGCTCTTTTGCCAAATTAATCCTACCGAGCAAAACTTTAAGGTTAAACGAAAAATTAGAAAATTGCTTAGTGTGCAATTTTCAGGTATTTCATTTAACGTTTGAAGTCTTAGTTGGCGGGATTAACTCGGCTAAAGAGCTTGGCGTTTGAAATCATACTTCCAACGGTCGAAAAGCTTGGCTGGAATACTGAACAAGTTTTGTTTTGGGGAGATTTCACATCTTTTTCGTCCACATTGATAAGTTCCATTTTTTTTTTTAATTTCGAGATGAAAAGTCAGAAATCCATTTGTACGGTCCTTTTTTTTTTAACTTTTGGCTTTAGTAGGTTTAACGTGTATCTTAGTCCCTCGAACTCGCATTATTTAACAGTGGGAAAAGCAACAATTCTTCATTCGTGCGTTGTCGTGTTGTGTCTTCGTGTCGATTGTTGTAAGCAAAGTTTGTTGTCATTGTTGCATTTGTCGTCTACAGCGGAGTAGATAAGCTGGTTTGGGATCGGCTACCTTAAAAGGGTTAAAGGGTTTAACGAGCGTTAACCACTCCTGGTCATCTGCCCAAAGCCCTAAGGCCCTATGTCTGCAACAGCCAGATTCCCAGGCGGTCACCCACCCAAGTATCAATCCAGCCCAATGCTGCTTAACTTCGGGGATCTGACGAGAAACAACCTACCTTACGTAAAAACAACAACAATACGTTGTAACTCACCACTTAAAATTGTATTGAGATTGATTGGTAGCTTTTGAATTTACGCTTCCCCTAACTCCCAAATCAACAAAACGCACATTCAATGGTTAACCTACAGCTACCTGAAAACTTCAGCTGTATGCAACGCATTGAAAATTAATTTTCACGAATTCAGCTAGTCACTAGCAAGCCAGTAATTATGCAAATATCAACGTTATTCACACCATTTTTCAACAAGAAAACGTTAAGTGTCACCTTCTTGGTGTCGCTAATACTGACATTTGTGTGTCATACGACCGAACCAAGTTTCAGCCTCTCTGTCGCATCGTTATTTTTCCTCATCTTTTTTCCTGAAAACAGCCTTAGCTGTAAAACATACAAGACTTAGTGGTTGCCATGCTCATATATATTTTATCTGGATAGGACCGACGTTAATGTTATAGCTGAATCGTCGTGCGTGGTTAATGCAAAACAAAGCTAAATAAAGCCATTATTCTAACACAAACAATGTGGTTTTGTAACCTAATAAGTAGTGTTTATTGGCATACTTTTGCAACAATGGTTCCTCTATACGTGATTGTGATAGTTTTGTTCTTCCGGGGCTTAGCCGAGACGTTCAGAGTCGAGGAAGCAAAACTATCACAATAAATCCCATATAGAGGGACCATTCTTGCAAAGGTATGCCAATAAGTAATTAATCACCATACTTTAAATACTGTTTTTCCGTTTGAGGATGAAGTCGAGTTGTTTCATGTTATTTTTCTTGGTGTCGTCCGTTATTTTTCTCCCTGGCGTTCAACAAGCTTACAACAATGTTCATGTTATAAGTGTAGCAATAAGTTAGTTATTCTGACACTTATAACCATACGATAACAAATCGAACGTTGACGGGATAGCATAGGACTGTAAAAGCTTACCAATAAGTGATCTATTGAATTGTATTGACTGTATTTGAGTTCTAGTTTTCATTTAACTTTCGAACTATTAATATGTGCGTTTAACTTGGCTAATAGGATTAACCTTGGCAGCCTTTCCCTGGTGGAATGATACCACTACCTTCAAAGGCCGACCGTTTTTGGAAACTTGGCGGGTTTTTCTACCAGTTTTGGTTTTGGGTGGATATAGTAGTCAGCTGAAATCAACGCTCTTCATGCACTTTTATTACATTGATACAGTTTGTGCACTTGATTGAAATACAACTATTGCTTGTCAAGGCACAAAGACTGCCCATTTCCAACAATTTTCAAGCTGTTTCGTCGGATAGGTATTTATCATCATCATCGTGAAATACGCTCAACTCTAATTTCAGATAAAGTACCAAAGCTAGTAGCCACGCAACAACAATGCAGGAGTTAAACAATGACTTTCTTACAATGAAGCTACAATGAAGTGTGACAATTATTGAACTTGGCGGGCGGACCACTGGTGTGGTTCTTGATAAGTTTACAATTGAACGCGTGGCTATCCCATCGACTAAACACTACAACTATCAATCGCTCATTACTTAGCTTGCTCGTAGGCCTCACAACATTACTACCGTTGGCTTGGATTTGCAACCTTGCTCTTGTCGATGTTTTTCGAAATTCAATTTCTGCTTAAACTCGAAATGCATGATTTTCAGATGGTTAACATCTTGAATCTGATATTTTGGTAAAAACATCGTGCCAGAGGAACTCAAGCCAGAATCGACGTCTGCTGAAAAGGTACGTATATTCAAGAATTTATAGGGTTGTACTGGATTATACTAGGGTTATACTGGATACTGTAATTTCACCTGTGGCCAATCGTGATGAAGATTCCGGCCGTCGTTATAATAATAATCATAATGGTATGAATGTCGTTTTATTGGTCACCGATTTGGTAATTATCTAGATACGGGCTACCACGCCAAACCACTTCATATTTGTACTAACCGTCGGTAGGCTACTCTTCAGCCTAATACCATTTCGCATTATAAAAACAGGGGGAAATGGGTGTAAAGTTCCAAAAAAAATTTCAAAAGATGTGAAATGCTCCTTGAGTCTGCCACAGTAAAATTTTAATCTATTGGTATACGCGTCCATTCACCTAGAGGAACAGTAAGATTTTGGGGGTGCAATCAAAATTTTTTTCATGTTAGTGTAAAACTTGGCCGCATACCTCGATGTTTTATTTAGCAAGAATATTTTTATCTTTTCGAACAGACCAGGTAAGGAAGTGACCACAAAACTGGTATAATCCTCCTCCTCAGCGCTAGGTTTAGGCTCTCTGCCTGATTAGCGCTGCTTGTAAGTCTGCAAAACCTACAACTACCTCAGGGGCCAACATTTTCGTACACGTGGATGGTAGTTGTCGAGCTGATGATTTATCACTAATAGGCCGTGGTTCATGGGCCTGTATCGTTCACTTTAATATGACTGATGCATACCACGATTTTTTTTATTTTAAATTGTAAATCAAATATATCTTAAAAGGAAATTACAAACTCCACCACTTTTTGTGGTTCTGTATCCCTGGGGGCCCCCCCCCCCCCCCTTCAAAATAATGTAACTCCACCCCTAATTGATGGAATTTAATTTTTTTTTAATTAACCGGTATGAAATCTACTTTAATAACGTTCATATGCACTATCAACCTAAGTATGCTAATTTGGCTGGGAAATGGGAGTAAACGTAAAGAATTTGATTCTTAACATAAAATGGGTTTTTTGTATGGATTTTTCGTGTATTTGAGGGTCATAATAGCAAGTTATAGCCATGAAAATAGGCCTAACCGAAGCGCAATTTAATTATCTTTCATTTAGTCCTACTCCCATCTTTGTAAGTGTCTTACTTCCAGAGGAATAGCATGAACGTTAATAAGACAAATTCCATACTGGTTAAATAAAACAAAATTAAATTCCATCAATTAGAGACGGAGTTACATACGTACGTACGTCATGCATAGCCTTCATGAAAATCAAACGTTATTTGCAATAATTGGCTAAATAATATTACTAGAAAAAAATCAACATCGTTTGTACGAAAAATAAAAATATTGTTATTAAGAAAGAAGGTTCTGGCAAGCACTGTTTGCTTGCAGGTGATCGTTTGAAATTAAGATTTCCCGACGTAATACGCGGAATTCATTTTTCTATATGTCAAATGGAAGATAAAGAAGTAAACTTTAATTTCGCTCCGATATAATGTTTGCCAAAAATTAATAGTACTGCAGTAATTCGTGAGTGAACGTGAAATTTTATGTTAAAAATCAAATTTGTCACGTTTACTCCCATTTCCCAGCCAAACTATCATACTTAGGTTAACAATGCATCTGAACGTTATTAAAGTAGATTTCATAACGGTTAATACAAAAAAAATTATTAAATTCCATCAATTAGGGATGGAGTTACATTATTTTGAAGGGGGGGGGCCCTAAAAGGGGGCCTCCAGGGATGCAGAACCACTAAAAATTGGTGAAGTTTGTAATTTCCTACTAAGATATATTTATTTGCATTTAAAGATTTTAAAAAAACGGTATGCGTTAGTGATAAGATAAACCTAAAATCTAAGCATATTTCTGATAGTCGGCCCACGGCCTATAAAGGTACATTCCTTTATGGCTCAGTTTCGCAACATTACTTCAAACGCGTGAAAAGGCAATTTAGTTGCGAAGGCATACAGTTTCCTATTTTTTCCCTAAGTGAAAACGGTTTTGACTAGACATTCACTCAACATATAAATGTTGCAAAAGCTATTTAGCGCATGATGCTAGTTTATAGTGAGAAGGTATGTTCATTTAAGTCTAACAAGTTTATGCTTTCGTTGTGTTCACTCTCGCAAGTAAGATTCACAGATAAGATTTTTTAAATACCTGTATTACAGGAAAGCTATTGCTATCTCGACCCTAGTTGAAAATGTGATCCGTAAACTGACACCAAATTTACGCATCATTTGGAAAGGATGACCATTTACCACAGCTAAGGTCAACTGAGACGGTAGCTTCGTTCCTCGCAGTGAAAAACATAGCTACTGTCTCAATTGGCATTGCGCCTAATAGTCCAGCCACCGTGAACCCATTGATCGTGTCGTCAAAAACCGGAGTGATTCTCGTATTTTAAAATCACAAATTACAATATTCTAGGCTAGTGTCTTACAATTTTGCTTCGGCGATCTATTGGAATAATTAATTTTAATTTTTACCGCGTTAGTCTATTAAATTGTAGATCTCATGGTAATTATTAGAAAATTAGTAGATGTACACACACAGATGAAACGTCATGATTATTGTACGCGCGCAATGCATGATTTACTGACGGGTCGTTCTTAAATATAGTTAACAATATTCAACAGAAAATCTCCTAGACGCCATATTTAAAAAAGGATTTTTAGCAAGGGAAAGACTAACGGTAAGGAAATAGACTTTTGGGGCCGTAGTTGATGTGGAGGATCGTGAAAAATGGCGCTGGGAGGTATATCCCTTTAAAAGTACGATGTTTGAAAAATCATATTAATGCATTCGAGGAGTATACCCAAACCAAATTCCTTTAAGTCAGCAGAATTGCCCAATCCATAACTTTGTTTTTTATTGCTTGTAGATAAAGGTCTACTGAAAAGGGCAGCATTTGTTTTCATTGTCTGCTGCCCTTACACCAACCACACGGGAGCATCAGCTCTTGTGGGACGAGTGTTAGCTTCTACTGTTTAATCTTGTAATTTGTGATTAATGAATACATTCACTTCAAAAGTTCTGTGAACTAGGCAATTCTGCTGATTTAAAGGGTCGGCTATTCGCGGATGCATTAATGTGATTTTTCAAACGTCGTACTTTAAGTACTGACTTAACTATTACGTCCAGATGAATGGTGTTTCCACAGGGTTTTCACATCTCTGGCTTTCTGATCGATATAATTTTAAACGAACTTGATTGGCTTGTTTACACTACCTTCCCTAATGATGTGTTAATTTGGTGCTGGTTTGTGGATGATATTCTCAACGTGGGTGCAGATAGCGATATCTTTTCTGTAATCAGATATTTTTAATCGTTTCTGATTTTTACGTGTGAGAGCGAACACGTGAAAGCATAAAACATTTTCGTCAGTTGACAATCACCATCGACTCGCACAAAAGTGTTGGTTCGAAAAGTGTTGGTCTGCGTGTAAGCAATGCGTGTAAGTAATGTAACCCAACCCAACCCGTAAATTGTTATGTACCCGACACGACCCGCAACTAAAATAATCTACAATAATCTAAAATAATCCTACCCAAGCCACGGCTAACCCTACTCATACGGGTAAACAAGCAGTCATTTTTTTTCCAGCTAGAATTGAGTCTTCATTTTGTTGCAAACAAAATTTGACTGCTCCCCCAAACCTTACTGTTCCCTTAGGTGTAGGGACCCTTTGACCAGTTGCTAAATGCTACTGTCGAAGACAAAATGAAGGATGGTATAGTGTATGAATTTCCTGGTTTGGGAGGGGGGGGGGTGTCCGATGAGCTATTGGGGCAAAACAATTCGCCATTTTGGATGTAGAAAAGCGAGTCACGGCACTGCAGTGATCAATCGTGACGTGGCCACACACTTGCTGTACATTTTAAAGAAACTGGCCATCACCCGGAAATTAAAAGGAGCCAAAATCGTCATCACTGAAAAAAGTATACCTTCATGAGAATAACCTCCCAGAAAAATCTCTTAATATTTCCCAACCTGACCCCGTGGCTGATTGTTGATGAAGTCTTTGTTGGTCATCTCCTAGGTTTAGTAACAAAATACCGACATTACTTGATAATTTAAAATGTTGGATGTGTCAAAGTGTGGATTTTTATTGCGTTTGTTATCTCCTCTTTCGTTTTAGCAGCATGTTCTGAGGACATATTTTACGTTTTTATTAAATTAAGTCCAGGGATTTCCTTAACGTACGGGACTTTTCATCTCCTAACCCCGATCTGCGTGGCACTTGTATTTTTTTTGTTGTTGTTAAAGTGTTATAATAAATTATGATGAAAACTTAAATAAGAATAATAGATTTTTTATTGTAAGGCGGTCAAAAAACGGAGAGTTCTCACTAATACTTAGCCTAAAATAAAGAAAACGTAAAAATGAAGGCATGCTACTGATCAATGGTTGTAATCAGACATTTTATATAATAGGCTCTAGTAATTAAAGCAACATACCGCCTGCCTTATAACCTTACGCCTGCCTCACAACACCCACGCGACGATCACATCCGTGTATTTACCACAGCTAAGGTCAACTGAGACGGTAGCTTCGTTCCTCGCAATGAAAATCATAGCTACTGTCTCAATTGGCATTGCGCCTAATAGTCCAGCCATTGAACCCATTGAACGTACGTGAACCCATTGATCGTGTCGTCAAAAACCGGAATGATTCTTGTATTTTAAAATCACAATTTATAATTTTCTTGACTTAGCGTCTTATAATTTTGCTTTGGCGATCTATTGGAATAATTAATTTTAATTTTTACCGCATTATTAGTCTATTTGATTGTAGATCTAATGGTAATTATTAGAATATTAGTAGATGTACACACAGTGATGAAACGTCATGATTATTGTACGCGCGCATTGCATCATTTAGTGACGAATATATACCCGTCACTAAATATAGTTAACAATATTCAACAGAAAATCTCCTAGACGCCACATTTTAAAACGGTTTTTTAGCAAGGGAAACACTAACGGTAAGTAAATAGACCTTTGGGGCCGTGCTTGATGTGGAGGATCGAGAAAAATGGCGCTGGGAGGTATGTCCCTTTAAAGGTACACACATCCATGTTGGCGTTCCTGTACAACTAAGTTTTGCGATAGTAGTTCAAACGTAAATGTTGCCAACACATTCGTTTTCTTGTTTTTTCTTTCGTGCGAGATGATTTGCGACATTAACTCTAACCTGTGTAAGTGTTGCAAACGCTATTCTCAACGGGTCGCACGACATACCGGAAGGATTTATGTCCCTTTAAGTCACACAAAGTGGAAAAGTATGCCTGTCTTTATTTTTTTCATTTTCTTTTTAGTGGATAATGTTGCGAGTTCTTGCCCTTCGACTATTATCCTACGTTTCGTAGTTGGATGGAAGGAAGCTTCTGCCTACTTGACTGGTGCTGCCGCATAGATGGCTGAACTAAAGATATTAAAGTAGCCTAGTTGTGATTACAGTCACGCTTTTGTAGAACTAATGTGCCAAATTGATGTTTTGGGGGATATGGTTCGGTCATAAACTTCCCGTCACGTTACGCACGGTGAATAAAATAATATTGCTGTGTGTTCCACCAGAGCGTATTAATTCATTTAAGGGTTCAGTTCCTTCTGACACACTTAATTTTCCTAATACTTCCAGGTTTCCCTGGTTAATTTAACTATAAAATTAACACTGTGCCCGATGATGATGGTTATATTGGATTACTGGAAAACAACTAGCCTTTCACAGTTACTGTTAAATTCATTTTTTTTAAATAATCAATTTTTAACTAACAGCACATAGCGTTGATATTTTCACAGTTTTAACCCATTTTTTGGTAGGGTAAAATAAGAGGGGATAACGTGATTATAACTCAACTAGGCGAAGCCCGTGCTATGCACGGGGCCGGTCATGAATTAAGTTTACAGACACACTTTTCCCGACATTTGTCGTGCCATTGCCTCGTACATCTTATTGTGACTTGTGAGCCATATGTGAGTTAACCGACCGCTCCCTCCCGGCTGCACTTGCCATACTGATAGAATGGAAAAATCCACTTGCAATACGGGCGTGAGGAGGGAGAAGTGATTGTTCTGCCTTTTTTTCTTAACTGTTCAGCGGATCCACCATCCATTAGCCTAATAAATGTATACAGTAACCACGGAGTAGCCTAATCAATCTATGATTGGTATTGTTACAGTCTACACGCTGAAAACGCTGTTCACTGGTAGTACACGCCACTTTGCTGGAAAAGGTGGGCTGATGAGCAGCATGACTGTTTCATATGGGTGGGAGGGGGGGGGGGGGACCCGGCCAGACCCAATGAAACAAAATGAGGCCCGTTTTTGTCCAAATCTAAGTCAGTATATACTTCATAGTACGGAACTTCAGTATCAACTCAACCACAGCAAAAATAGACCATGGTTAAACATGGGTAACCATGGTTAAACATGGCTGGTCCCAATTTACCCATGGTAAAACTTCGTTCAAAACCGCATAATTTTTTTTTTCGTAAACGGTTCACCAAAATCCGCTACGCAGCACCCCCTGCAACCCAGCTGAGTACAGAAAATAACCGTTTAATCAGACTTAATTTACGTAACCTAACCTAACCTGGCCTGACATAAACTAAACTAACCTAACCTAACTTACAACAACAGCCAATCAATAAGGATAATTTATTTACTAATCACAATCTTTCGGCCCCGACGATGATTGGAGGTTTCCCGGGTCGAATCCCCGGGCTGGCACCTCCCCTTACCAGATTTCTTCTTCTCCCAAAATAGTCTGGTAATGTTCAAAATTGAGCCGATTCAGCCATACAAGCATTAATTGCTTCGGCTGACGTAAGGCTCGTCAAAAAAAAAATTTTTTTTAATAAATAAAAAAATAAATAAATAAAAAAAAAATAATAATGGGTGCTAAGTAACGAAGTTTCATAGCGAGTCCACTTTGCTGTCTACACTGTTTACGTAAAAAAAAATAAGTGACCAAGCCTGGGTACAGGGAGTCCACTTGACGCCCCCCCCCCCCCCTGCCACTAGTTTACAGTGCCTGATAATGAATCATGACAAAAATAACACCATACGTTAGAAAGTAAATACCGCATCTTAACTCTTCCATGCTTTTGCATTCGAAGCAGGACGGCGGCAAAGCATTATCAGAGGTATGTTTGTATCCACGCATGTTTGTTAAGAGATAAGATGCTATGATCTAGATGGTTAACTTTCGAATCGACGGAAACATCAACCCAAAAAAGACAACATGAACATTACTTACAGTTTGCTGTATCGGATTCGGACTTGCTGCTCCCTAACGACACTCGCACTTCTCCAGTTAAGTCTAGATCACAACAGTTAACAGATAAAATCTAAACTACGATCCACGTGGACTTTGTTTCATTCCCAGTTTCGTATTTAGACGCTGACTAGTACCACGAAACTTCCCCGCGAAGCAGCCAATAATGAGTGCGCCAGGAGGCCAGCGGGGGATTCCCCGCCACCACGTGTTACTGCTGTCTTGCCCTTTCCAGTGATCTTGATACGACAACTATGAATGCCAGGCAGTAATATCGTCTGCTCGCGGTTGTGCACCTCAGTCGAGCGAGCTTCGTTTGCCGTTCAAGGTGATCCTACAACGCTCACTTGCCGTCTCTGCCCGTCTAATCGGTGAGTAATAGTTGCAGTCCTGTCATTTAATATTATCACATCACTGATATCTAGTCAGTTAACCAGTTCACACGGAGCTAGAAGAATTTGAGACTATCGCTTGATAACCACCGGCTAATCGCGAAGGGAAGGAACGCAAGCTATAACGTCGCTTTGAAACGGTTCGAGCGAGCAAGTTTGTTGTTGTTAGCTATTTTTAGATCTCAGCCGCGCGCAAGGAATGCTGGACCACTCACGTCTAACTTGTAAACTACGGAAGTGGAGCCTTGACATCGCAGGATGCACAGCTTGGAAGGAAAAATTGCCCTTCTTGATTTTGAACCTTCGATATTCGTCAGACCCCCCCAGCTGTATTTAGATGTAGATATGCATTCACGCAAACGTCGTAGTTATCCAAGCTGAACTCGCAAATCGCGCGTTGCAGTGAGGACGCGTTAGGGCGCGTTTTTGCAGCGACTCGCTTTTGCATTCTCGCAGCTAGAACTCAATCGCGATGGCAAAGGTGACATTGCCATGGTAACAACGCTAAATGGATTAACTAAATCCGATATCGTTTGAGTAAATACTTGCAGTCTTATAATCCGTGCTAATAATATAAAGAATTCTTCATGACGAAACAATTTTCCCAAA
>JAHWFP010008430.1:106939-118091 GCA_023313725.1 Lithobius niger | reverse complement strand
CCCCCCCCCCCCCCCCCCCCCCCTCCCCTCGGTTCTGATGCTACTAAGTGCTACCAAGCATATTTTTTTTGTTAGGGAGGGAGCAAATTTTTTTGTGTTAAAGGCACATAACTCCCTCCGGTATATTTTAACAGTTTCACTCGATACATTACCGGAAATAGTTTTCTATAAACTGATTTACCTTTCATTTGCTGGTCTAAGGGTACGATGCAGATGTCAGTAGTGGCGCGTGAATGTTATTAGGCTTGTTTTAAACGGCTCGGTCCGAGCGGT
This sequence comes from Lithobius niger, assembly GCA_023313725.1. Classification (NCBI taxonomy): domain Eukaryota; kingdom Metazoa; phylum Arthropoda; class Chilopoda; order Lithobiomorpha; family Lithobiidae; genus Lithobius; species Lithobius niger. Next base: position 117,818 of record JAHWFP010008430.1, on the reverse strand, counting down.
ACTTAACTCCCGCCACATCGCTGGCAAGCCGCGGCCCTGGAGGAAGGATAATTAATCCTTCGCTCATGTTTGCGACTTGGTCGTACGATGTGTCACGTTGCCGCGGCCCCGAAATGAGTTTAACTAGTGTCGTATAGCAATGCGCGCTGCGGTCGTTTAAACTATATTTTAGCGTAGGTGACGCAGAGTAAAGCGGCCACAACGGAGGGATTTATGTGCCTTTAATAAGCTGTTCTTGTCTCTATATTACACAGGGTGGTCGACAAAAAACTGACGACCCACAATTTTCTAAGTCCAACTTTTCTAGTTAGCACCCCTCAAAACCAGAAGAGGACAAAAATCAAATCTAATGAAACGAAGATTTCTGTCCTCTTCTGGTTCTGAAAGGTGCTAACTAGAAAAGTTGGACTTTCGGGAATATTGTAGTCGTCAGTTTTTTGTTGACCACCCCGTATGAAATACCTTCCCCTTACGTATGAAGTATGTAATTTTTAATTCATGGAAAAATTAGCGACATCTAAAGAGGAAAAGGCACGGCTCCCCCTTCCCCTCTCCCCCCATTGGCTGGCTGCTCCGCCAAGAATACCCCGGGGTACTAAGAATACAGTGATAAAACCCCGTTAATAGTTTAAATTAGCAGTTTTACCAACCTACCATGCCAATTATTTGACATTACTACTGTATCCTGATACACTTAGCACCGTATCCTAATATTAGTTTTAGTATCTAGCGGGCAAGCTAACAGGAAAAACAGATAACAGGGAAAAATTACCAAAAAAACAGCTAGTATGACAATTTTCATTAGCATGATTTAGCACGTACCAGCTAAACAATGCTGTGCGGCCAGCGGACGCCTCAAAAGGGTTGAATACCTTTTTAACTAAGAACTTGATAACTGATAATTTTTTTGTAACAGGGTACGGACCTGGCCACTGTTATTTTTACGCCGTCCCTGGTTGTGCTTTACGAACCTAGATACACGCCAGTGTGTCGCGCCAAGTTAGGCAACAAACATCACAACAAACATCACAGCAATTCAATTGTCGAGGTAGTAAACCATTGTAGCGTGACGCCAGAGCGTCAGTGTCTTATATCCTGAAGCATAGTTGGGCAAATTTCAGGTTGTTGGGGAAAAATAATACTACGGTGCAAAAGCTTAAATTGTGTTGAAATCGAGAGCAATGACCCACCTGACAAAAATCAACTCGTGTTTGAATGCCAGCTGAGCTGCTTTCAATGCAAAACTGACCCCCAATAACGTTGAAAATGTCCGCTCATCCCCATGTTAAATCCCATAGGATGATTATTAACGGGAAGGCTTTCAGCAATGAGATTGGACGAATGGGTGCAGTACAATACGAACTGCGTACTTGTTATGGTTTGTAGCCTGGGGGCGTAACAGGAATGGCGTGGGAGGGCGCATAAGTACGAAAATATTGTTATAACCATTGTTAGTATTGTCGGCATCGTCTGTCATTGGACGGCCAAAGTTCGTACAATGAGAATGTGTATACTGACGTGCGTGCCTAGACGCACACTAGTGTATCACGATAAATCTAAACAACGTTTACAGAAATTGTATTCACGTCCAATTCACGGAAAATAAACAAACTGTAAAAACAAAAAAAATAAACAAAGCCACAAACTGGTAAAGAGGCCACTAAGTTGAGAGTGGTTCGGCCCTTCAAAGGAGTGATATCAACACACCAAAACTAACTAAATAAAACAAATTACAACAAAATTAAAACCAAACCAAAAACCTATAAAGAGGTGACTAAGTTGAGAATGGTTCGACCTATGGGCAAAAGTTAGTAGCAAATTGTTGCAAACCACTTTCTTGTTGACGTGGTACTTTATTTCTCATCGGCACGGTAGTGGAGTTGAGTCAATACACAATTTAAAAAAAAAAGGAGTAATATCATATCAAAAACCAAAACTGGTCAAAGGGGCCGCCAAGTTCCGAATGGTTCTTCCCTTCAAAGGAGTGATATCAACACACCAAAACATTCGCCAACTTAATCGCACCGAATAATACTTTGGACGTTAAATGAAAACTTGAATATTGCTACGGAAAGTAGCAATGTCCTAGTTTTCATTTAACCTTCGAACTATTAAACGGTGCGATTAAGTTGGCGAATGTTTTGGTATGTTGATATCACTCCTTTGAAGGGCCGAACCATTCGGAACTTGACGGCCTCTTTTACCAGTTTTGGTTTTTGATATGCTATTAAAATATTCTTAAAGCACAATAGCACTCAACCTGTATCGGGCGCATGGCTGCGATCCATTAAGGCCCGGCGAATAAATCTATCAATCACTTAACCTAAAAATCATAAATCTTTATTCGTGTACATTTTATCAAGTCCTATAAGCATTTTTACAGTACACTTGACGTTTTTGCAGTAATACGTGTCAGAGATGGCAATGAGGGCAAGACAGAGGGCAATGTGGCAAGTTATCTAGTTAATGGGTTAACTTGACAGCCTTTGCTTGGTGAAATGATATCAATACTTTCTAAGGTCGATACTCTTTTGGACTTGGCGGGGTCTTTTATCATCTATGTTTTTTTTTTTGGTATATCATTGGTTTCGTATCATTGGTTGTATTAATGTTACATTTATTTCATTGTATTTACAGATTATTTCTATGGTATTTATTTTTATGTGTTGTTGGGTGTTGCTGTTTGCGGTTCGTTTGTCTCAGCATGGTCGATACCTTATCACATATTGCTGTCATAGATTTTACAGCTGAGGACATGCACACCACGACAACAACAGACGCCCCTAACAATACTGATAATTATTATGACATGCCATCAGCGATATCGCATTTTAATTCATTACCGGCCTGAATATCTGTTAACGGAAATACAAGGTCGATAATTAAAATTAAATTATGAAAATGAGAAGGAAATTCTTTCATTATCGATAAGTTCTGTAATCATTAATGACACTTCATGGAAATTCGAAATCTGATATGAATTTTTTTTTATAATGAAAATTAGAAAACAAAAAAGAGCCCGTTAGATGTTTAAGGTAAGGTTTAACTGATCCGAAGTCAAAACAGCAAAGTAACACAAATAAACTTTAAGGTTTCACATACCGCAGTGTTCCTGTACTGTTTATTCCACGTGAAACCATACTGCTGTATTCAACCATTAGACACGTAAAAAAAAATTAAAACCATATCCCAACTGCCAAAATATTGTAAGAATAATTTAGTGTATAATATAGGCTTCACATTTGCCTACTTTCAGGGCTAAATTTTTCAGCATTATAATAATAATAATAATAATAATAATAATAATATTTTCCATGCAATGCGTAGATGGAAGACGGAAGGGTGGTGAGCCACTAACACCGCTCCATGTGGTTACAACGAACAAACTAATTCATTAAGGGACGTTTCAAAAAGTCATCCAATGGTTCCGCACGCAACTTCCAACGAAAAGATGCAGCAGAGACCGCATTAACAGTTTCATCCCCCAGAGCATTCCAAATCTTGACCACGCGCACAGAAAAGAAATGTTTTCGACAATCTAGTCTTGCGCCAGGGATTGATAATTTCCAGCGGTGGCCGCGTGTACGACTGAAACACGGGCAAAGATCAAAAAACGGGAGATGGACGCCAGTTTGCTGGTGCAAAATTTGGTAAGTGAGAACGAGATCAAACTTAATCCTACGCAGTTCCAACAATTCCAGGCCAAGGATGCTTAAACGGTCCTTATATGGGACATCACGAAGGCCTGGAAGTCTCTTTGTGAAGCGCCTCTACACAGCCTCGATTCGATCAATATCACCAACAAGATGGGGCGACCACACCGGGGTAGCGTATTCCAAGAGTGGGAGAACAAAAACCTTGAAGGCCCAGGCCCTGATAGAATTATTACTAAATTTAAAACCTCTGTCCACAAGAGCCAACCTGCGGTAGGCAGATGTGCAAATCCTTTGGCACTGCACAGAAAATTTAAGATCGTGCGTAAACCAAACTCCCAAGTCTTTTACTACATCAAGCGAGGGGAGAGGTACCTCGTCTAACGAATACTGGCAAAGATCCCGTACAGCACCCACGTGAAAAGAGTGGCACTTTTCTACCGAAAGGGGAAGCTGCCAACATTTAGACCACCCGTCGACCATTTTAATTTGCGAAATCAAATCATTGGACAGGGTCGAGTTCATCAGTTCAGTGCCAACCTTAAGGTCGTCAGCAAACTTAAACCCAAAAATATCACTGTTCTCGAATTTAAGGTCATTCAGATAGATCAGAAAAAGAAGTGGGCCCAGGACAGAGCCCTGTGGCACCCCGCAGGGAACTGATTTCACCGATGAGAATGAATTTGTAATTTGAACCCTTTGGACCCGATTTCCAAGAAAAGCAGCGATTTCCAATCATTCAGTTTACCCATAATTCCACTGTTCGTAACCTTAAGCAGAAGCTTCCGATGAACGACCGACTCAAAAGCCTTCTTGAAATCGAAATAGATTGTGTCAGATTGAACACCAAAATCTAAAGCATTTGACCAGCGGTCTAGGACAAGCAATAGTTGATGTGTGGCAGAACGCTTCGGTAAAAAACCAAACTGATCATCGAGAATGATTGAATTTTCATTAAAATACCTAATAAGTCGATCTCGAATAATAGATTCCATAAGCTTACACAAGGTACAAGTAAGGGCAATTGGTCTGTAATTAAGTGGGTCGGATTCTAATCAAGTTGTCTCCTTTCCGTTCATTCTATTGATACATACACCACTTTTCCAGATTTCATATTCAAGACTTCAGGACTGGTGTTATTTTTATTTTCAATGGCATTTCCAGGTTTTCAAGAGTCGCACTAACCCTGAATTACTTTATTTGTAGGTATGTACTAAGCACACAAAAAGTATGGTTTTTACGATCATTCACAATGTCCTTTACCAAGTAAAATGAAACAATCAGACCTGTCGTGTTTTAAAGTAAAAACTGTAAAAACATTGAATACAGCAGTAAGGTTTAAAGTCGCCAAAAGGAGGAAAGGGGCAGGAAGCTGGCGGACCAGGTTCTCCAGGTCACCAAACCCAAAGACTTCATCCGGAGGTAAATAAAGCGAACAGACAGTAATATCCAAGTGGAAAGAAACGTTAACTGCTACCGCCTGAAATCTATGTGTACAGAAGCACACTGGCATGTGGCTGAGAGTGCTGAACCAGCACTGCAACTCCACCATGTGCACGTGGCACAGGATCTGCATCCAGACGGTAGACAGTATCCCCGAACAACCGGATTATCCGACGCCTTAAAGCAAGTTTCCTGAAGGCAGCAGCACAGAGGTCGCCAATGTGACAGAAGCAGTCGCAGCTCTTCTGCGTGGGTCCTATAACTTTGGCAGTTCCACTGAACGATGGCATGCGTAGTCATTAGGGCAGGCTAAAGAAGGAATCATTCTCCTCAACCTGTCCTCCGGGTGACCCGAAAACATCCGAATCCTCACCCAAATCAAAAGTTGGAGTGACATCCAGGATGAAGTTGTCCTCGGAAGGAGGAAAAAGGTCCGGAAAAATGGAACAAGAAATATCTCCCTGCTCCATGGGCAAAGTAGTATCAAGGTGTGGAGGAGACGCATTGGACCCTTCAGCAAGCTGGTCGTTCAACGACCGTTTCACCTTCCCTCCTGGTGGCGACTCCCCCACGGGTGGTGTGGAGGCCGTACTAGCAGGAGCCTTCTTCTTCGACGTTTTCTGTAGCGCACCTCGGGTGGGTGGAGGCTTAACTGAGGGTTTATCCTGCTTGGGAACAGTCACAGCAGCAGTAACAGGAGCAGGAGTATCCGCAGGCTGGGCAGATGTCGACGGCACGGCAGTAACCAGGTCCGAAGGATCCAAAAGACCCTGCAAAGATGGATGTTGCTGGTTCAACAAAGTAACAAGCATGCCTACCGTCCTCGTCAATGACCTGAGCTCAGCGCGCAAATTCGCCAAATCGGTACTCACTAACCGGGCCAGGCAATTGCGCACTGCACACCTGCGCAAAAGAGCGAGTTATCGTCGGTGCCGATAGTTTGGCCTTCTTCTAAGCCTCCGAGTAGGAACGCCCGTCCTTTACCTTCAATTCCTGCACACAACGTTCCTCCACATAAACACGGCAGTCCTGTGAAGAGGCCTGGTGCTGACCACCGCAGTTGACGCACCGCACAGGGGCAGCACAATCAGTTCCCTCATGGGCTGCCTGAGCGCAGCTAACACAGGTTGGCTTACTCTTACACGAACCGCTGGTATGACCAAAGCGTTGACAGTGGTAACACCTTATCGGGTTCGGGACGTAACATCTGACCTTCAACCGCAGGTAACCGGCAGTAATATGCTGCGGTGCAAACGGCGAATCAAAGGTCAGGAAAAAGGTGTCAGTTGGCTGAGCACCATTCTCACCTTTCCGCGTCAAACGCCTAACGGCCGTAACGCCTTGTGACTTGAGTTCGTCCAGGATGACATCATCACTGAGACCCCTCAAATCAAAGCACGTCACGAACCCCTTACTGCTATTTAAAGTACGATGCGGCTCGACATGCACTGGGCACGACCCCAGTGCATTCGCTTTCAAAAGCCTCTTCGCATGAGCATCGTCAGCAACCTCCACAAGGTATCCCTCAGCACGGAGCCGATAAACACTCTTCGGATCAGAACCACAGATCCCTTTCAGGGCTTTGTGCACAGCGAATGGACCGAGTTGCGTAACATCTCGGCCCTCGCCTGTCACCACCAGGAACTTCGGGACTTGGTCCCGACTTTGAGTACAGTCTGGTAACTGGGTACCAGGCCCAACTATCTCAGGTTCCTTCCTCTGCCGCTTGCTAGTGCGGCGAGGAGAGGAAGAATTTTGGGGCTAAAGATATTTTTACGGGGGGGGGGGGAGTAGTTGCCATTGAAAGCAAACAAGGAGTCGCGGCGGTGCGCCCCCCCGAAAAGAAAGCCCGCGCGGCACTTAGGTGATGCAGGGCCGGAAGCCGCATATCCAGGGCCCTGCACTAGGAAGCTAACACCGCCGTCTATCTCGGTGAGGTGGCGGCCTAAGCATGCCGAGAAGCGAGGCCACCAAGGCAGCCGTACTCACCACCTCCCTCTATAACCCCAACAGTTTGGGTCCGTGATGCAGATGACTGGCTCTGGCTGGTAGCCTATTTGAATGGTCTTGTCATTTCTTTTAAAGTTGTTCCTACCTGATGTATCACTACAAATAGGTCCAGTAATAGCTGGTCTGGTTATCTGCATCATAGCATTTGAAAAGGAAACCACTGTTAAAAATGCCAACGTGCACCAACTTGGCACCGAACCCACGACTCGACCCAGTACACACCCACCACACGACCAGATACTTACCACTACTTGACCTAATGTCATAATGCTACTATAATTCTCTTCAACTCTTAGTATCCTTTGTTACAGAGGAAACTCGGCATGTGCTTTTACACAAGTTAGGCATCGACGGAATCCCAAAGACTAAATGTTGAATTTCGTCAGGAATGGTTATCGGTTGTTCTTACGTTAAACATGTAAAGGCTGCATAGGCATACTGTCTATAGGCCTATACTTTCCATAGGCCGATCGTCCCATAGTACTAATGAGTAAGTATATAGCATGGTCAATGGCCATTATACGGCATGATCGTTATATGGTGGCCATCTTTAATTCAAGATGGTGGCTGCATTTCTGAAGTATTTTGTGAGTTACAAGTGACAAGAAATAAATAGACATAAGTCACTCTAAATAATATAAAGGAAAATTGAAAATAAGCCATCAGCAAAAATTATGTGTTAGAATACAATTGGTTGTGACCTTAATAAAGGGTCCAGTTGGTTATCTTTATGCCAGTGGACTTTTGCTTATATAGATAAAGGTATTATTGTAGTGATCTGGTGATGGGCTGGTTCACCAGTTCGAATCCTGGTCACGTCACTGGAATAAAACTTAAGTGCATACAAGTGGCTTACTATACTACGTTATTCTAGTGAATGATTTGTGCTGATGGCTTATTTCCAATTTCCCTTAGTGATACTAGACGTTGCAAATTGCAATGCACAGTTTGGTTTGCAAATATTAGCAGCATTTTCTTTTTTTAGCTACCATGGCTTCTCCAGTTTGGCCAGAACCTCTACCACTTATTGAAAGTGTTGAAAATACACTGAGAGTCAATGACGTCGTTGCTCTAGAACTGGAAAAAGTGGATAAACCAGTAGTTGTAGTTTGCATTGCTGGACCATATCGGACTGGAAAGTCCTATCTTATGAATAAACTTGCTGGAAAACAAAGGGGTAAGTTATGAGATTGTGTTAGCTGGGGTCGACTTGCTCGTTGACAACACATGTGCAAGAATAATGTCAAAATGACTCAATCATTGGCCACGTTTGTTAATGCTGCACAGTGACCTGACATCATTTTTTGTGTCGTTATCCATTTTTGTTAGCGGCCAACTAGATCCTGTCGAAATTGCCTTCGTAATGTGCAATGCAGACTCAGGAGCAGTCTTGCAATGTTAAAAAGGTCAACACCAACAGCTGGACTGGGTCACTTTTTTTAACCTGGTGCACCAGTGACTAAAAATTTATCCATTATTACAAGTGAAATTTAGGCTATGACCAAATGACTATCAATTTTACATATTAAATTGATAGGGAATTTTTGGCTGATTTTAATATCAATTAGCTCTCACCCACAAAGATTGATATTGATGTTAAATGATCAATTGGTAAAAATTGTCCTAGGCCTGGGTATCAACCATTCAGTAGAATGGAGCCCCAAACAAGCAGACATTTCTGCTATTTTGCCTGCTGAAACCGTATTCGTTTCGCCCATGTCTTTCGGCTGATCATAGTAAGCTCACAATAAGACCACTCGTCACAACGTGACAGTTGACTCGAGCAGTGCGAAATTCAAAATGTAAAACTCAAAAAGTAAAGTAGAACAAATTAACATGCCTTTGTTTAGATGCCCTTTGTTTTAATTTTGAATTTGTTGAGCGTCAGTGGGTTAATGGTGACCTGACCGAACACTTGACCCGGTGGTTTGGCCCAGCTTTTCACCACAAGTTACTCACAGACCCAAGAACAAATAATAATCAGTACTTTTTAAAATAAAGAAGTATTAATTATCACCCAAATAACATGCACTAATAAATGGCAGATAGCCTATAGGCCATTAGATTCTTTGCGGCCTGCTGTTCGATGTTTTCTTCCCGTATAGGCTGGTTTTTGGATATACCGGGTAATGTCAAATCTGCATTTGATAAGAGACTTCTGGCCTTATAGCCCAGTCATTTTAGGTTAGATTTTGCTAAAACATGGGATTAATCCAAAGAAAGCTGAAAGTTGGCACATAAGTAGCTACCGGTAGAATGTGAAACATACTAAAATTCCCCTGGGCTAAGACGCTTGCTTCCTACGGTACATTGGAAAAAGGGCGTTAAGTAACACGTCATCCAAAGATGTAGTAGGGTGGCTAGAGAGTTGAATTGTTCACTTAATGTGAAAAGCATGAAATTTGGTGTGAGTGCACATATGGGTAACTGGAAAAAATAGCTATGATAGCAAGTTGGAGATGGGTGTTTCCCCACCCCCCTCACCCAAAACGGTTTTTTGGCTGTAACTCCTTAACCATCAAAAAATCAAAAGCATAATGGGAAGCAAAAACGTTCTGCACACAATTCTGAATAGGAGTGCTGATAAACATCTTTTACGTAAAAGCAACTCTTGAAACACAAAGTGTTGTTCAAAGTATATCGCTCTTAATTTGCGCGAACGCTCCTTTTGTCACTTTGTTATAATAGTGCTTTTCGCGTTTAAATTGCTCTTGCGAGCCATCCAATACCCCGAAACAGAACTGCTTAGGATTTTATGAAAGGTGGAGATGTATTCTTTCCATCAATCCTAGCCGAAAATTGTGTAGTTTGATAGGGACCGACCTACGCCAATTAAAAGGTGAAGAGGTAATGGCGTAGCGGCAAAAGCGTTTATGGTGATTTTCGAATTCAAAGTGCTCTTACGAGCCCTCTTATAGCCCGAAATGGACATGCTTAGAATTTTCTGAAAGGTGGGGATCGATTCTTTCCATCAATCCTAACAGAAATTGTTTCCCTTAATTAGGGACCGTCCTATGCCCATTTAAATGTGGAGTGATAATGGCGTAGCAGCGAAAGCATAAGTTCAGTTTCGAATTCAAAATTCTCTTACGAGCCCTCTAATAGTCCGAAATGGACATGCTTAGGATATTCTGAAAGGTAGCGATCTATTCTTTCCATCAATCTTAACAGAAATTGCCTTAAGTAGGGACTGTCCTACGCCCGTCTAAAGGTGTGGCTGTAATTGGTGTGGCGGCTAGGTTGAATTTCAAAGTGCTATTGTAAATGCTCTTATTTGTATTTGCATCTAAGCTAAACAATTTCGGTTAGGATTTATGGAAAGAATAGATCCTTCCCTTTCAGAAAATCCTAAGCATGTCAATTTCGGGCATTTAGAGGGATCGCAAGAGCACTTTGAATTCCAAAATCAACATACGCTTTCACTGCTACAATATTACCTCTTCAATTTAAATAAGCATAGGGCAGTTCCTATCTACGTTAAACAATTTCGGTTAGGATTGATGGAAAGAATCAATCCCCACCTTTTAGAAAATCCTTAGCATGTATATTTCGGGATGTCAGAGGGCTCGCAAGAGCAATTTGAATTCAAAAATCACTATAACAATCAAGTCAAAAAAACAGCATTCGCGTGTATTAACGGTGATATACTTGAAATATGATTTTGGGGTTTAAGGATTACGTAAAAGATGTATATCACCTTTCCTTTCAGAATTGTGTGCTGAACGTTTTTTGCATCACATTATGCTTTTGATTTGTTGACGTTAAGGAGTTAC
>JAHWFP010008430.1:87927-100321 GCA_023313725.1 Lithobius niger | reverse complement strand
GCTAGCTGAAACCCAACAACGTTCTTTGTTATTAGTTCTATATTTCACTGATGCTAGGGGAACGAAGGCCCATGAAGCCGGGGGGGTGGGGGGGGGGTTGCCCCCCCCCCCCCCCCCCCGTTAAATCCGCCCCTGGTTGGTCCAAGCGACTTTCCAAAAAAATATGCTGTTGGTCAAACAATTCATTACTACAGCACAGGATTAAAAGAACTAAATACAGACGCAAACCTATTTACGTTGCCTTTTGGACTTATATGTCAGACTGCCTGAGCGGGGAATCGAACCCAGGACCTTTGAAACCAAAGGCCAAGGTCCTACTGCTGAGCCAGACTGACACGGCCTTTAAAAGGAAACGTCCATAGGCAGCATTTACCACGTGCATAGGCTCACAAGAAATAACTAAATACAGACGCAAACCTATTTACGTTTCCTTTTGAACTTATATGTCAGTCTGGCTCAGCGGTAGGACCTTGGACTTTGGTTTCCAAGGTCCTGGGTTCGATTCCCCGCGCTCAGGCAGTCTGACATATAAGTCCAAAAGGCAACGTAAATAGGTTTGCGTCTGTATTTAGTTATTTCTTGTGAGCCTTTGGCTTTCCCGTCTTTTAGGATTAAAAGAAAATATGAGAAGCTTAATTTGGACTGTGCGATGTAAATTGCAAAGAAAGAATCATCATTTTAACTTGTGAGGTTAAACGATAAAACTTATGTGCTGTAAAACTTACAGGTACCAGAGGAAGCTGGCAGAATGAAACCAGCTTGCACTGGATTAAAACTACACTGGCCTTACAAGTTTACGACTTCTTCACCAACAACTACTTTTTTACCAGTCGTGTTACAATGTTATGATACCGTGTTGCTACAATGCTGTTTTTATTTTATTTGTGCTGACTTTTGCCCCATTTTTCCAGAGCGATGACACTTACGACATGTGGATTTGCTGCCTAGCCATTCTGCTAAGTAGTGTGTTTGTCTATAACATCTCAGGAAAAATTGAGACCACAACCATTGACAAGCTAGAGTATCCTTTTAAGTGAAGTGAAGGGATTGGTTGCAATAACATACATTTTTTTTAAACGTTTGTTTCCCTAAGTCTTGTAAATAAGTACAGATACAACCCTATTTCCATTGCCTTTTGGATATAAATACCAGACTGCATGAGTGGGAATTGAACCCTTGACTTTTGAGTTCAAATGGCACAGCCCTACTGCAGATTAAAAATCTTCTGTGAGCACACAATTGATTACCATGTCTCATATTGCATTATGTTCGGCATGTTGCGTTTGAGTGCAATAATCAACATATGATCGACTGAAAGCACCCACAAGAGAAATACATAAACAGTCGAATTTAACTATTTTTTGGTCATTTTACCATTTTAGTTTCATATTGTAATTCATTCTATTTGTAAGAGCAGGATTTACTTTTGTCCTCCCATGTTTTATGTAAACGTATGCAATCAGTAGGCTGGCCATAGCTTCAATGTTTAGTTTAGCCTGTCCTGAATAATTCAACGTCTTGACTTTTGAACCACAATTGATCGTCAGCTATTTTTTTTAAGCAGTGGACGTGTTATCGGCATTCGATTCCCGGTCACTGGATGGTGCACAAATTTTTTTTTTTTGTGTACATGAATGCACACTGGTTTTCACTGCAGTCCCCGAAGGCTACGTTGGGTATTTCTTTATTTATCTGCTTCCATCCATCACCTTGGTTGCAAGGTTGTCCCAGTTAGATAAGTTGTTTTGTAGTATTTCTTTTCCAATTGCATCAGGTTTGTTGATAGCTCCGGTGGTTTACAGCCTGATAGACGATGGGTTCGTTAATGATTAGGCTTATGGCCAAGAGACTATGCATCCAATAATCGAAGCTTATTGTGGAGGGATTACAGTTCTGATAATTTAGGTTTATTGCCGAAGCACTGCGGTTCCACATTTTTTTAGACATTTTCTGAGGGACATGGTTCCAATATTTTATGATGTTTTGGTTGAAGACCTTGCATTGTGTGGTCTGGGGTTACTTTGCACTCACCATATAGGAAACGGTGTGACTGGTGTTTGCTGATCAGGTGCGTACTCAGTGACATGTACAGAGTGTATGGTGGAGTGCCTGTGGCGATTGACCATGCATTAAATGCGTTGTGAAATCGTTCTTGACTGTTAAATAATGGGCCGCATATGTGGCAAAGTGCATAGGAGTTAGAGAGGTGCACAAGGTCTGGTTTATGAGCAATCCTGAGAAAGGTTTTCAGGTCTCAGTGATTTGTTTTGTGTGCTCATGCACATACAAGATACCAATACCCGTAGCCTGGCATGACAAGGTCGTGGCCGTTGGCTAGAGCAAGATATTTCTTTTGGAAGAGGGTGTGTAGGCTGCGTTGTTTTTGATAGCCAGTTTAATGAGGCTTTCGCTAGTGGGGATTAGGAACCACATTTTTTGTTAAGAATGCAGTACTATACTAAGTGGATGATTTGTTGGACAGCGAATTCGTACGTTAATGTTAGGCTATTGTGCTTGTCTGTGTATGGAAACAGTTTGATAGCCACTACACGTTTGTGGTCTAGTGTTTTTATAATGTTCCTGAATGCACGGCCAAAGGGTTTACGGCGATGTGTAGCAGTTTGTTTTTGATTTTTGCAATGTGGGATTGTAATGGCGATTCGTGCATCTTTGTATCGTGTTTGCTTGCCGCAGTAATACAAGATTCTGTAAATGGTAGATGCATGCTTCAACGCTGTCTCCTTCAGTTAGAGTAGCAACCCTGCTATAAGCAGTAAGCAGATTATGGAAGGAATGGTCTGGTGGATGGTGTGTGCAGCATAATAGTTTGTCTTTTGTGTAAGGGTTTTGGTTGAGCTTCTGGCAGAGGTTACCATTAACTTACAGTAAAAATAGATTTCATTAAATAAGTACGTGCAATGTGCATGTTATAGGAAACCTCATACTCACTTTGCGATATTTCAGTGCTTTCCTGTTGGTACTAAAACATTCCTTCTAGCTGTCTCTGCAGGGTTGATACTTGGCCCTCATATCCTATGCAGGGGCGGACTGGTATTTAAGTCAGGATGGCGATTGCCATCTGAACTGTAGCCTCTGGTCACATGGACATTTTTTTTTGTTTTCTGTCAGGCCTCGGAATAAATAGACACTCGGAAGGCAATAGGCAGGTCAGGAGTGTCTATTTATTCCGAGGCCTGACAGAAAACAAAAAAAAAATGGCCTGTCCATGTTATTTTCACCTGGCCTGTGCCATCGCAAGTCTGTTCTCTGATCCTATGAACCTATGAGAACCTGTAACATGCACACACATATGGTATGTAACAGATGTAATCTGGGCCTGTGTTTTGGATGCTAGGGGGCTGTTTGGCCTTTGCGTGTGAAGTTGAGGTTTGTTTTGTAACTAGTCTAGAATCTACCTTAATTTGTTGGTATTCTTGTGTGAGGATGGCTTTTATGACACAGGCTGTTGCAATGTACCTCCATAGTTTAGTCGTGAATTGCCAGTGATGCAGTGTTCACTGCTGAGATGCTTATTATGCGGGTAAGGACTAGAGAGGTTTTGCATTTGCCGGAATGCATAAATAAGTCGTTTGCCTAGCGCTATAGTTATATGGTAAAGTAGCTATTTATGTACCCTGAGTCAGTAGAATTAATAAATAAATAAACAATTAAACATGTCAGTTGAAGTGATCTGATTGCACCAGATGACTTAGCGATTTGGCTGGAGCATACTAGGTTTCTCTATAGCACTTCAGGTCAGTGGCATAGCTACAATATTGGGTTACAATTGACCCTTCCCAACCGCCGTTTTTTCTAAAGTTTGTAACTTTTTGTTTGACCCAAATCAGGTAATACCTGAAGAAAAAATTTTATATGACTTTTGCTATTAGAAAGCAAGACTTATAACGCTTATGAAACTACTAAATGTGCGCTGTACATTTTTCGTACCTTAAAACTTGCTGAGTATGCTTTCACATTAGCAAACTTTGTTACAAAGGCATGATTCTGATTTGTACCTTACCAAATCAAATCCATCTGTTAGTTATCATCAAGAATCCCGCTCTGAACCCAAGCTTGTCAACCAAGCATTCCAGCATCTATGCCACTGCTTGGGGTGCTTACAGAACGTTAACCAGGAGAGCATCAATGTTTACAATGCTGCAAGTAAGGTGCTAAATTGTATGGGTGGTAAATTATTACGTGTGACCACTAGTGGTAAGGAATAGTCTTGAGAGTTAAGAGGGATTATTTTACCTTCGTGGTCGCGGTCGAATTCGAATGCAAAAGTGTGCAAAGCAGACGACGTAGTAAACAACGATGTAGTTGAAGTAGAAAGCAGCAAAATCCTCGAGACCACTCGAAGATATCTGTTGGTATCGAAAATTTGGACTAAGAGTGAGTCCGTGTTGTGAATTTTAGCGAATTTCGTAGTGTTTTTATTTTACCTTTGGTGTGGGAATTGGTATTGCACCCCTGGTGTATGTAGGGGTATAGGAATTAGATTTGAAGCCTTGGTGATGTGACTAGGATTCTGCACACTTCATGATGTGAATGGTTTCTTTGTGCAATTGATAGCATGAATGTATCTTTTTCTTTATTCTTGATGTGTGAATATGTTTTGTACCTTTGATATGTTAATGGAGTTGAGTACCCTGCATGGATGAAATAGGTGTTTGCACCCTTGGTGTGTGAACGGATTTTTAAACCTGTAAGGTGGAAATTAGCTGTGTGCGATTGTTTAGTGAAATGGATTTTTAGTGGGGGAAGTGTTTTGTGAACCACCATACAGTGACAAAGTTCTTCATCCTAAGAATACTAGAGGTTGGCGCTAATGACCAAGCTGTTGACGCGTCATTAAGCCTCAACCCCCCCGGGGCGGCGGGCTAGGTTATTGTTGGATGTATTGTATGCTATTTTTCTTCAGTTGCTTGATTTGGTGATGTAGCATTTGGGAAAAGTTTGAGATGGTAATTTACTATTGACTAGGCAGCCTAGCGGTAGAACTGCTAAAGTGGATGCTAATGAGAACTGATAATTTTGTAAGAAAACATACCTGTTTTGCAGAAAAATCGTATTTTCAAGGCTACAGCTGTTTGGCTGTAGCCTGGTAGCCAACCCGCCTCCCTTATGCAAGTTTGCAGCCTCCGTCAAAAGTGGTGATCGAGGCATTGAAAGAAAAACGCACGCATACTGAAAGTGAACAGAAGTAGGGTAGGAGAGCCCAAGCTGATTTTTTCTGTCTTAGTGGGGGTCAGCAGTAAGAGTCGTAGTGCGTAGCAACCTATCCGTAGAACTGCACAGCTAGATACTGTAAGAATTACAATTCTCTATTAAAAAAAATATGATTTCTCGTAGAATTATCAATTTTTACTTATTCGCCACATGATTTCGGTGGTTTTCCATCGTACTACGCACAATCTCCCAAAATCAATACTAGAACTTGCATAGTATTGGCGAATTTTTGACAGTTTTGAAGTATTAGGTGTTGCTTTTATCACTTCCTACTGTCTTCATCAGGCCGTCGGAAACGTGCTTTTCTCCGATTCCTGAAAAAAAAAATGGAGAAAATCCCGTTTCTGACGGCCTGATGACAGTAGGAAGTGATAAAAACAACACCTAATCCTTCAAAACTACCGAAAGTTCGCCAATACTGTGCAAGTTCTAGTATTGCATTTGTGAGATTGTACGTAGTAGTACGATGGAAAACCTCCGAAATTGTGAATTTGACTCTCAAAGTAAACAAATTTGTTATGGTGTTTTTAAATACTCAGGCATGGTATTGCTTCAGGTGTAGTCAGGGACGACGCTAGAATCACTTTATTGGGTAGGCGGCTGTGGGGTAGCAATTTTAGCCAGGGGGACGAACCGAAAAATTCTACTTTTGCGGTTCCCCTTCCCCAAAAAAGAATATAAGTAAAAAATAACAATCTTGCAATTCTTTCTCACACCCAACGTTCTCAACCTTTTTTCTACACCATTTCTTTAGGAATAGTTTTAAATTCAGCTGAAAAAAGATGATTTTACAACTCTCACAGTAACAACTAGGCTCCATTGATGTGACTTCAAGTCCTTCCTGTCGCTGTGAAACGAACTAACATAGTTTTCTTAAGTAACCAGAATTTTCTTCGTTTATACGTTTGATTTGATCTGATGGTGGGGGGGGGGGGCAAAAATTTTAGGGGGCGAGTGCTCCCCTTGCCCCTCCCCTTAGCGTCGTCCCTGGGTGTAGTCGCCATCTTCCTATGTTGTGTTGACGTAGATGATTATTTGTGCCTCAATTTGCATAGGTGGTTTTAAAAATACAGAATGAGCAACTCTTAGCCAACAAAATTAGAGAATTTCATTCCACAAGTTTTTAAATGCCTAGTTGTAGGAGAGAACTGCAAATCTGAAGTCGTAATTTGTTCGTCCTAAATAGTGAAAAACCTTAACACCACCACCAGGTTTGTGAGCTCAATGTCAGATCACATTCGTGCTAGTAATGAATCGAAGGATTCAGATAGAAATTTCGATGAATTCTTCCCCACCTTTATCCTAGCTGTTCGTGATTTCTTCCTGATGCCAGTAATCAATGGTAAAAGTGTCACTGCAGATGAATACATGGAACACATGCTTTTATCCATGATTAATTCAAAGAAGAAGGCCAGTAAACAAGAACTGGAAAGACAAGACATTAAGATGAAACTGCGATCCTATTTCAGGAAAAGGAACTGTTTTTTCTTTCCACGCCCAGTACAAGATGATGAACAATTGAAGCATGTCGACACTTTACCAGAAAGTAAACTGGAAGCAGGATTCTTGAAACAAGCGCTCACGTTTTGTGATCACATTTATGCTACGGCACCAGTAAAAAAGCTGGATCACAGTCACGATGCAAATGGAAAAGGTATGTAAGCTTATTCACAACCTGTGGAAAGTCTTAAATAAAGCAGTGTTAAATAGATAATAGATTATGAATGCAACCAATTTCTACTAGTCTATGAACTTAACCGTATTAGTGTGCATGAGTGGGAATTGAACTGTCAACCATTGGATTCTAGAAAAGACCTTTATAATGGTAATAATAACAATTAAATTCTTCGACTTTCCCTTGTGTTGTAGGAATTAATAATTGTTCATCAAATTTTTTAAAGGAAATTTCTACCACGTACATAACTTATGAAAGTACTGTGCACACCTTCAGTCTTATCCTTCCCATACACTTTCTATCCCCCGTAATGTACATTATTGCCGTAAAACCTTCCATCACTGCCCACCCACTAAACTACTAATGCATTGAGTATCATTACTATAGTACAATATATTTCCCAAACGTAAAATTCTTGGGTAAACTACTCACATAATTAGGTCACTATTCATCTTCCACTTCTTTAAATGGTATCCCTTCCCACCTCTCACTCCCCCATATCTTAATTAGGACTTTCAGCAACTTGATGATTTAAAAGAGCCGTAACACTGCCATAGTATCTTGGTTCCATATCGGTGCAATGTGGACATGCTGGTAACCGCAACAGTTATATACAAGTTTAGTTAATTTTAGTTATGTACAAGGGTATGCTACTGGCCTTTCCTGTGGGGTGTCATTATCTGGCTTATGTATCGAGGAAATAATACACCTCTGTCTGAGATAGGCAGTTGGATTTCCACTATCGTGTAATTTGTTGTTGAATTGTATAGGGCAACAGAAGGCCTGTCTGGGTGCTTATTGCCTAACATGGCTTGTGGAATTTATGGTGGGGGAGCTGAGAACCTTTGAGCACCTTCTTGTTCTACTTTTTGTAGTTCGCCCCACCGCTGACAGTTCCTATACAGTTGGGGGTGAACTCATTCTCCCCTGTCCCAATTTAGTTCCTGATGTTGCTGTGTCCTATTAAGTTTAAGATTTGGATGGGAAGTGGCAAATTATTGTATACGTATAAGCTTTTGTGTCTCCAGATTACGTGAAGGTAGCGGGAAGTTTTGGATTCGAGTCCCATTTGTGGCAGTTGTCTTTCTTTCTTTCTCAGATTAGTATACGTGATTCTCTTGTCCAGTCTTTAAAGCAGACTGTTTGCTTCGTTACCTGTTACCTTATGTTTTGTTTTTTTATTTACGTGAGGTCATTTTCGGACCTTACCCTTATATACGTAGCATGTAATAAGTAATTCGTAGAGTGTTGCTGGACCTCTTGCCCTATCCGCCCTCCCCTCCCCAACGTAGATGTAACACTGGTTAACATAACTCTATAAGTGTGCATTTAACCTGTTAGTGTTTTGCACATATAACTGTACACTTGGACTCAGTATAAATTTAGCAACTTAACTAAATTGTGCTGTGTTCGAGTAACAAAGACACAATTTGGCGAGCATAATTTGAACGATATTCCACTTGTAGCATTTCATTAACGCATTTCTTTTTTTTTTGTTTACTTTCGAGGCCAATCGCATGTAAGCATTACACCCTAGTGCCTTCTTAATACTATGGATTCATACTTTGGAAAACTATTCTGTAATGTTGTATTTGTTTCAGTTATGGTCATGCTAGCTCATCAGTATGTGGAGTGCATTCGAAGTGGTAGTGTCCCTTGTGTTGAATCAGCAGTAGAAATGGTTTCTGTGAAAGAAAACAAGTCTGCCATCGAAGCTGCTGTAGACTTCTACTGCAATAGCATGGCAGAGTTACTCCAATATCCGGTTAGTGCCAACCATCTAGGAGATGCTCATCAAGGATGTTATAAACAAGCTGTTGAGATATTTCTCAAGAAAGCCTTTCTTGACCGGGGACAAGAATATCATAATCAGTTGCAAGTAAGTGTTTATTGCAATTGTAAAAGTGAACTTGCTATGTGCGTAGAAACTCGTGCAATAGATTATGAATTGTATGTCGCAGAATTGATGAACAGCATTTAGCAGCATACAGTTTGCATATTTTACATTCATTTTGCAGATTGAAGTATAGCAAAATGGCTCCTATTACTATGAGAGTCAATGGATTCATGTTCAAACACACTACATTATTTACGCACCACTCTCAAAACGGCGAAAAACAGCTAATTTTTCCGCCAATTTTCGACAGCTTTGAAAAAAAGGTTGAATTTTTTTCCTGCTGTCTTCATCAGGATTAAGAAAAGCCTTCTAACTAGTTAACATCACACTTCACTGTTCTGCAGCGATTTGAACCAAGCGCATCCCTAGCCTTCAACATAAACAGTAGCAGAGTGATAAACATTAGCGATGCCTCGATTCTCTAGCCATCGTAAGGCATGAAATTGATGGGAGAGTGCTTATGAATCTCCAACCACCATCGACTCCACCAATCCAACATTTGGTGAGGGTAGATTTGGGAAAGAAACTGCTCGTTGGAGTGGCAAGCCAAACAGTTAGTGATAGGCCTTCTAAGTGTTGGAGGCTATGTTATTACGTTTGGTTCGAATCGCTACATAACAGTGCAGGGTGATCTAACTAGTTTGCAGACTTCTTAATGCCTTAGGAAGAAGACAGCAGGACGAAAATTCAAAAACGTTTTTTCAAAGCTGTCGAAAATTAGCGGGAAAATTAACTGTTTTTAGCTGTTTTGAGGGTGGTGCGTAAATAATGTCAAGTGGGTTTGAACGTAATTTTGCAGAACAGCACAAACTAAAACCTAAAATTTTTAAAACATCCTGCATATGTTTAGGAAAAAAGCAATTATTTCACTAGAATGCAGTAGTTACTATTTACGTGCATGTATTGTTAACTGCAAACATAATTCCACTCCAACAGTTGACAGCAGTAGTTTTAGCTTGCTTTATATTCCTGTCTAGTAAAGATGTCAGGAAGGGACATTTGGTAGGAATTTATGATAGGTGGGAAGTGTGAGATGATAACCTGTTGCCCTATGTATGCTGGCCTTGAAAACAAGTTACCGTTGCGTAGTTTGATTGGTGAGGATTGATATGGTTTGTAGTGTGAGACACCTGGGAATTGTGTTTGATGAGAAGATGACTTTGAATTCGCATTATGCCAAAATAGTTAAGGCGATACAAGTGGTAGGTTCTATTGGACGAACAATTAAGAAGGCTAGCCCTGAAACTAATGCAGTGGCATACACTACACTGGTTAGCCTTTATCTTGAGTATGTACGAATATGCATACTGAGTATACCAAAAATGTGATGCAATTAACGGTACCAAGAATTTATAGGGTTGGGGAGGAGAATTTGTAACTCTAAAAAGTCACTATTGAAACGTCCTAGATCCATTCCAATTAGTTCCATCAGAGTTTTCAGAGGGTGCCACGTGTTCCATCTGGTAATTTTTGCGCATTTTTCAGCCCAAATCTAAAGTAAACTAAAGTACAGCTAAGCTAAACTAAATAATAATTAAATACAAGCTAGTTTCATTTAGTTCAGTTTAATTTTAGGCTGAAAACTGAGCAGAAATTCCCACATAAAACTCGTGGCGCCCTCTATAAACTCAGACGGAACTAATAAGACTGGATCTAGGACTTTTCAGTATGGAATCTGTCACAAATTCTCCTCCTAACCCTATAAATTCTTGACGGTACCTTCCTTGTGAGTAGCTGCTGCAACCAGGAGGTATGTGCTATCTATTTTCTGGAGGTGCTGCACTGGTCGTCCTTTGAAACACGTAGGTCGGAACACTAAATAATTTCTTTTACAGTCTCAATAGTAGTCTTCCAGTTAAGGATCAGCAAAGATTTCAAACGACATCTTCGGAGCAAGAAAACACTATGCTGCTAAAAACAAACTCTACAACTGCAAGAGAAATTACTTTCAAAATACTTTTATTTCCCTTCTTAGTTCAGGATTGGAATGCGCTTCCTCGCCTAGCTGCTTGCAAGGCTAATAAGATGATGTTTTGAACAGTAATGGCGAGAAGGAGAAAGTCCACAATACATGTGATAAATTTCTAAGCCATGAGGAAGACAATTGCTTGCACCTTGTGCGGCTTTCATTTTCTGTATTTTTTTTTTTTTTTTTTGCTGTTTTGCATTGTATTTCACTGCACTTCCTGCCTCCTTCAGGCTGGGGCAATCTACCAATTTATGCTTAACAAGTTTATAAAATTAATTTTTTTTATTGTTATTTAGTTTTTCCTCATATTTGCTTTTTGGTGTTCGCCTTAGGTGAAAAATGTACTCTCAGGAAGCCACTAAGAGACTAAAACTTTGCATTTAGCAAAAAAAGTATCAAATTTGGTGGCAGGATCTGTTTACTTACTTTCTCTGGTAATACGTGTGCACATGTTGCACAATTTATTGTAGCCTGTGGGCATCCCCAATGATGCTTATCCATGCTACACCGGCTTAGTTGAATGACAGTGTATAATACTAAGTTTTGTTTTACGTACTGATTTTTATTAAATATGTTTTGTCTCATTAGGACAGACTTTTACGTGAATATTCCCGTATAGTTGAAGAAGATTCCCGTGCATCTTGGAACCAATCTCATCGAATTCTTGGGGAATTGTCTGCCCAAATTGATGAAAAGGTCCGAAGTGGAAACTACATTTGTGCAGGGGGATACAAAAAATACTTGTATGACCTAGAAGAATTAAAAGCTGCTTATAACCGTATTCCCGATAAGGGCGTTAAGGTAATAATCATTCCGTCAGATATTTTTAAGCTGGAGTGGTTTCTAGTGTAACAGAAGAGGTTTAAGAAATTAAAGCAATTGAGATTGAAGCAATGCATTGTTCGTGTAGGAAAATGGTGTAGGTTCATTGTGTGTTGATTTGTTTTGAAGTATAGAAAAAAATCATGAATTCATGAAACTGGTGTTAAAGATATCGCCTTCACTGCCTGATTTTAATCATCAACTATCAGAGTTCTCTGCCTGCAAACCCCTTTACAGTTATACTCACAACAAAATACGCAACACCAAAAAGGTCTGTAAATCTCAGGCGAATTTTTGGTGGCCATTTTTCTGCCAACTTCTTCAGGCCTAGCCCAGAGTTTTCCGTTTGTAGTTGCCGTGACGTTTGTAGGCTAGGCCTGAAGAAGGTGGCAGAAAATTGGCCTCCGAAAATTCGCCTGAGATTTACAGACTTTTTGGTGTTGCGTAATTTTGTTGTGAGTATTTTCCCCAAAAACCAAAGTAAAACGGCAGTGATGTCGATCTATAAGACCCTTTACAGTTTACAAAGTCGTAGGTAATATGCACTGCCAGTAAAGTGTATTACCATATTTGCATATAAGTTTGCTAATTTAAGGCACATTGATGCTTAATCATGTTTTTTAAACAAACAACACATGGTAAAGCATCAAACAATGTTTCTATCAAGCCAATGATTTTTTTTTTTCAGTTAGCTCTACAATTACGATATCGTGAGAAGAGGACTAACGCTATGCCAGAAAAGAAACAACCAAAAACAATGATTGGTTTAGCGAATTTTCGGTAGTATAATATGCTTACA
>JAHWFP010008430.1:66337-87527 GCA_023313725.1 Lithobius niger | reverse complement strand
TGTAAGCATATTATACTACCGAAAATTCGCTAAACCAATCATTGTTTTTGGTTGTTTCTTTTCTGGCATAGCGTTAGTCCTCTTCTCACGATTTCTTTAGCCAGAGTGAAATGAGCCTGTCGGCTTTCAAAAAATTACGATATGTGTACTGCTTTTGTCTTTAGTCAGATTTTGTATGGGGAAAAGGGAGCGAGGGTTCTACATTGTGGATTCTGTGACTGTCTCTCACGTAAAGACTTAACAGCAGTTTCACTGCTTTGTCCTTTAACTGTCTTAAGCATTTCTGAATTCAAAACTTTGCAACAAGTTTTTTTGGGTTTGTTACTCCAATGATGGGTTGCTCAAACTTTACCAGGAAGTTAAAACACCATTGTTGGTCTGTTCAGCCTCTTGGTTTCTTCATCTACAAAGTTATATTTTTAGTTACGTTGCTCATGCTGTTTTTCCTATTTTTTTAATGAACGGAAGTCAGTTTTCAGCTCACAACACACATTATCTTTTTCATTAACTAATGCACTCCATAGTAGTCCAAGAAAGCCAGTGACTTAATAATTTTTATTTCATTTTTATTTTTTAATACGTCCTAACAGGCTCAGATGACCGTAATACCAAAGAAAAATTGGTGGCATATACCGCGAAACAGTGCATAAATAACAAAAAAAAAGTACGTAGTTAGAATAGTTTTGTGATAATTGCCTCCAAGAGGGGAAAAAACGTGAATGGGCCTAAGTCGTATTGATTACAGAATCTTGTCAATCTTGCAAGTTACGCATGTTGGCGTGTTCAAAAATCAACATTGCCACATTTGTTTTAAAGTGTATTTGTGACTTCAGGAACAAATGTCCGTGTTGTGCAAGCTCTTGATCCAAAGGGAAGTTGAATTGCCCTAGCACGTGGACAGTCGACTACTTCCCGTACTAAAATTTTGTAGCGAATTTCGGCGCAGGAACAGGATGCCACCCAAGCGGTATCCAGTAGCAACCCTGGGCTATAAAAGGGACAGCCGACTGAAGAGCCTTCACGTCTTCTGACATGGAGCCAGTTCACGTGTCACTCCCTTTGGACCTTTGACTTTCAAAATATAGTCGTTTCCTGTACTTAGTCTTAAAATTAATTAAACTAGTTTTGTTGTTTATGCAAAATTTCAAAATATTTTGGTTTTCCTGTCACGATTAACGTCTCTGCTAATCCTGCCCCTGCCAAATAGGATTCACGTAGCATAAAAACATACAAAATGTTATTTAGAAAACTAGGTCCTATTCCAGGCTAAAGTTTTGTTAGCTAGTTAGCCATGGTCAACTTTCTAAGCACAAAGAGATCTCAACCGTTTTATCTTCTACCCTCTTGCACGTGACGGTATATGATGTCAGTGTATTTTGTGTGGGACTTTTCTTAACTGACTTTTTGTGATCAGGCACTCTGTGAGTCAGTCAATAATGGGATAGATGTTTTGGTGTTCCTTTTACGATTAATACGTCTGTCAATGTGAAGTGCTGCAATTGGAGTTGTGCAAAGGAAGCAAAACACCTGGTCCAGGAGGCATGGGGCCCAAAAGGTAGGAAGTTCACGATATTTTATTCAACATTGGGACCCACTTTCCCTCAGAATTGAATACTTGTTTAGGAGGAGCCCAACATTTTGCCCTTGCACCCCTCCTTGAGAAAAGGAAGTTGCGGCACTGTCAATGCGTGCAGTCAGATATTTTTTTTATTTACCAGTATTACTCTTTATGCACAATCTATTGTCATAGAATTTTAAAATATAAAATGAAAATACATAATAAAGATTTAATTATTAACTTTATTACAGGGTGAAGAGGCATTACTGTACAACCTAAACCAACGAAGCAACGAAAGCATGACTATAATGAAATCTGATGAAGCATTAACTGAAGCAGAAAAACACATTCAAGGTAAACATTCACTGGAATCTCTGCATTTAGTTTCTTTGCTGAATATTACGTTCAGTAATTTATATACCTAGTTAATGCACTTCATCTCATGGTGTTTTCCTTGTTTCGTTAGTGATGCAAAATAATGGGAATATCATTGCCAGTTATTTAGAAGATAAGTAGTTTATTGGTCTACAACAAGGGAGAAAATGGCCCAAATGAAACTTTTTCATCAATTCTGAAATATTTTGTGCTTTTTAAAAAAATGTTGTACTACAGTATGCTATCTGCTTTTTTAAGTATTATGGTAGTGTTGAAATATTTGGCACAACATAAGCAAACTGACTTGTAACTAGTGTTTTGTGTGTACATGAACTTTTCTCTTAATAA
The DNA here is from genome assembly GCA_023313725.1 of Lithobius niger. NCBI lineage: Eukaryota > Metazoa > Arthropoda > Chilopoda > Lithobiomorpha > Lithobiidae > Lithobius > Lithobius niger. The sequence continues at coordinate 85,246 of JAHWFP010008430.1, read as the reverse complement.
TATTTATAAGTCTTTTACTCCTCCTGAAGCACTACAACTGTCCCCACATGTCAATCTGCATCCATTTATGTACCGAGGATACATGGACCTTTCTTACGTTGCTTTAACCCAAGCACTTGAACTTGCAAGGCTTTGAGAGTTAAAGAGCGGCAAGCACCTTATCCACCTCTAACCACTTTCACATTCCTTTGTCTCAAAACACCTTTGTACATTCGTTTAAGAAGGTAACAGCACTTTAACAAGTACCGCGTATCCACTTTGCCGTGATAACCTTCATCGCTTTGACTCCTCTTGAACTGTGGTTGGTCACAACGAGCACGTGCAAATACCACAAAACTAGGGCATTTCATTCAATGTAGTCGAAAGCCCATTCAGTTGAAAAAGAAGTGATGATGTAAATTAACATGGGGTAGAGGAAGTGCCCTGTACTCCATGTTGCTATGACTCACTCTTGACTAATAGGTCCCTGTATCCTTTCTTCTCCTAAAGAAGACTTGAAGCGACGTAAGTTCTTGTCAACTTACTTGCAGTGATATAAGAAAGGACTGTGTATGCCCAGTGATAAAGAGAACGCCTGCAACATTAATTTATTAGCCAAATGATTGAAGAAAACGATATCGAATACTGAACTGAGTTTGAATTTAGTTCGTCCGTTTAAGTGTTTTTTTTTCTATTTGGGGCATGATAACATTCGTAATTTTACTCTAATCTGGTTGAAATTTGTGGGCAGGGGAACTTTGGCGTACGAAAGAGAAGAGTTAGAAGATGAAATACCTAATATTTTTGGAGATATTCGTGTTTTATGTCGAATGACTGAGCCGATTTTTAGCAGGTGCGGTAAGGGACCTGGAGGTATTAGGCCGCTGACCCCGATCTCTGAATGAACAACATAAAGCTAATTTTGTTTTGATTTTGTTGAATTTTCGTGACAAGGGAGATGTGGTGCTTGAAGTTCACGAGTTCGAACATGAAGTTCCTGCCTCCTATATTTTCGTAGTTGTTCATTCGGGTTTTCTGTTTGATTGTTAGCCAATTTTTTTTTTTTATTAGTAGCTGCAATGGAGCTCAATCTATACGGATAGTGGCCTAGAGCACCAAATGAAAATCTCAAAGCTTGCAGCGTTTGCTTGCAAACTTGGAGTGTTTACTTTGGTGTATGCTAACGTATTATAGCATGTGTCCCTTAATTAGTTTGTTTCAACTTTGAAATATATCCCTCACAGTTTTGAGGGGAGAGTTGATTAAGTGAGCTAAACTAGTGAAATTCGGCATCTTCTTAGTAAATGCAATGAGTGAGCATTAGACTGAAAATTTGACCTGTAATAAAAACGAGATCAAAAAAGAAAAGGCCGTTGGCCATAGATACAACAGAGCAAACCGACTTATGCAGAATGCTTAGGATGGCAACTGCGACTATGAAGCATGCATCGACACCAGTTGGGGGTGACAAGGGCAAACGATGCGACTAATTTTAACATTACGGTGAAATGTAGAATCATGTACCGTAAATGAAAATTATTTGATTGGAAATTCGTTTTTCCCAAATTTCAGATGAACTGTTGAAAAGCGAAATGGCTCAGAAAAATCTTGCATTACAAGAGCAGCAGAAAAGAGAACTTGAACGCCATCAAGCCAGTCTGTTGGAAAGTCACCAAGTAAGTGATATTTACCCGCAAGAAGCACTTATTAGGTTGCCTCTGCTCATCGATGTATCTGTATGCCTGAAACAACTTAATGACGGCTAAACTGATTTTCATGAAACTTGGTTCATGGAATATGTTTGCCGAAATTTATGAGCCAACTCCAAGTTTGATCAAAGCTGGGTGGAAGGTATGGTGCAATCCAAGGCTAAAGAATGTTATTTTTTTCCCGTTAGCTTACAGTACTTTACTAAAATTGCTTGTTGTATCATGGCTCATCCTGAATTATAATACTTTACCATTAATTAGCCTAAAATAAAAATGATCAAAGATTCATGCAAAAATAATGGAAATTTCACCACATAAAAATTGTGAACTAGCACCTAAATAATTGTGCAGTATTTCATTAATGTATTATATTCATCCTGAATACGATGGCAGATTGTGTAGTGGTATAAGCATTGATAATGCCATTTCATTTGGTTATGAGTAAAGTACTGTTTTAAGTAGTACATAAGTAAGTCAGTAAAATAGTACATGAGTAGAAGAACACGCTGCAACGTTCAGTGCAATACTCTCTTGTTTATTGTTAATTATGTGTGTTTAGGTTTTGGTTTTCTGTACAGTGAAAGCTGGGAAGATTATACAACGACTTGGTCTGTCTGTCGTCTTTTCAATGACACTCAAGTGGACTTTAAAAAACGTAGTAAATTAAAACATTGTTTCTTAATTATTGCGAGTAGGCTTTCTCACCGTAACTCAACGAAATAATAACATTTGATCGTTGCATTTAACCACTACAGGAAGACACGCAACCGTAAAATAAAAAAGAATTTTGTTAACGACACACATTAGTTTCATTGCCATAGCACCGTGAAGTCTTGACAGCAAGTTGCATGAATAAATAGGCCTACTCGCGAACCCAATTCTCCATCCGCTACTTCTTAAGAAATAAAACGGCAGGTAAAAATTCGGCCTAAAAGCTGACAATTACGCCTAAAATCTATAATTAGGCCTAAAAGCTAACCCATTTTTAACCGGTAATTGTGATGATTACTACTGATAGCTTATATAATAGACATCGCTCTTGCAATGCATTATAGAGGTGTGCGTCGCAACATTTTAGTTGAAGGTGGTGTCAAGTTTTATACCAGCGGCAGCATTGTAAGACAAACTCACGGTTCAGAGACGAACGGTTTTCACCATTAGATTCAGCGTCCAAAATTTAGTTAAAATAAATAAAAATAAAAAAAACCGGAAGTAGGAATCGGAAGTGGCTTGAAATTGGTGAAAGTGTACAAAAGACCCGTTGCGACTAGGTATATAGCCGCTGTAGACTTCAGTACAAAAGAATACAAAGACTTCATTATGATTTACTACCAGTGTACCCGGATTCGCCCGGGTTTTGTTTTGCCCGTGGTTGTTTTCCCGTTTTCGGGCGGTGTTATCTTGAACATTGACTGAATTTTTCTTCCTGTAAGTTTCCCTTTTCCTCCCATCTTCTCCCTCTCCTTTCCCTCCCTTTCGTCCCATCATCTCCCTGCCCTCGCCTTTCCCTCTTCCCTACGCTTTCCTCTCTTCCTATCCTCCCCATTGCCACACGTAGTTGACAGGCAATTTTTCTTCCTGGAATCCTCCCCCCTTTCCTCCCGAGTCCCGCCCCTCCTTTTCTGTAGGTTCAGCAAGCATTATCTTAGCCCCAACCTCCTCACCCGTCCAGTATCTTTATTTTCAAAAGAGCAGGGCGAACAGACACACTGCCCCACACATGGACATTCCCCGTTCATGCTCCCCCAACTCCCAGTTTATCGATTTGGCCGGAGCGATCCGTACGATGTGAAAAACAAGTGTCCTTCGTGAATGAGGCAATTTAAGGGCCGTATTAATAATGGCGACTTTGCGTGAGGAAAGTCTGAGGTCGATCTTGGATCAACAGTTTGGTACTAATAATGGGAATCCAAGCTGAGACTCAGAATTTGCGCGCACGCGATCAGCAAAGCATGAGCCTCGACTTTGGTCGTATTAATAATGGACTAGCAAAGTCAGTGCTTTGACTTTAAACGTGAGTCGGCTCAAGAAATCCTATGCTTTGGGTAGCTTCCCTGCAAAACCTTGTCTTAACCGAGCAGCCAAGACATATAAATACAAATACAAAAGGGCACATAAATATAAAAAGGCCGAAACTAACTATTGGGAGTAAAGTTACTAGGAGGGACAGCTTTTTCCTTCCCACAAGTTTGGCAAGAAGTGACGAGCAACCCTTTTATTTAATTGTATGTTTTATCAAACCCAATAACTACGTTTCTAGAAAATTCCAAAACAGTAAACATATAGTTTTTTCATTTGTTTTTCTTTTCTTCTGTGTATTTTTCGTTTTATTTGCAGCTTTTTTTACTGTTAAAAAACGTAGTTTTAGCGTTAGGTGCTTGTTCAATTATCAAACCAAACGAATGTACCTGCAATACGATATCGAATTTATATACCGCCCCCCCCCTCCCCCCCCCCCCCCCCCCCCGCCCACAACTTCTGTTCAATTTTGATTGATGTCACCTTTTTAAGCCTGAATGATTAAGCCTCAGTGCATAAGAGGAGTTGGGGCAGAGGCACACCCTCCCTGTTTCATTTTTTACAAATCGCATTTTGCAGAGCCTAAATATTATAATGTCTTGCACTTCAGGTTAGTCCATCCCTTTTTTCAGCTTAACCGACCCCAGAGTGCTTGTTTGTTTCCTGGCTACAGATATTCGTGTGAAAGTATATGCGCGGGACTTTCATAAAAGGGGCTGTGTGTGTTGTTGGGGGGGGGGGGGGGAGAACATTATAATACATTTATTACAATGTATGAATGGCATTTATTAGATTATACAGGTACGGCCTGCAGTTTTCCCATCAGAGCATCAACAATGCGAAAACAGTTGTCAGACTATTGTAGCCTCTGGACCATTCATTCGTATAGCAGCCATCAGTTTCGATGTAGATAGATGGAGTATGTCATGGTTCACACAATATCGTATACAAAAATTCAAGGACTTTTCGAAAATCCTTTCTTATTAACGAAGTTGTCAACAACATATCACTAAACATAAAAATAGTCATGTTTTATTAGTGCAAATGATGGGGGGAAATTAGCGAAAAAAAAGGCCGATGGAAAAACACGGCGGGGGGAAAAAGACGAGGGCGAAAAGCTGCGGTAAAAAAAATTTGGAAAAAAAATTGCTATTGGAAAAAATACCATTGGAAAAAATTACCATTGGAAAAAAAATTGCTTTTTTTCCCCTGTGTTTACGTTTTTTATCCTTTGGCATATTCTTGCAGCTCTCCTTCCCCTTCCCGAATCGCTTTAATAGCTTAGTAAACAAATGATGAAAACGCGTAGAAGAACAAAATTTAAAAGATAAGTGCAAGAACACTTTACAACAAACATGCAAGCTATTTAAAACAAACGGCACGATATGTCTTTACCTTGCTCAAAGCAAGGGCATTATTTGAAATTACGACAAAAAATAAATAAACTCAAGGACTGTCAAAGACATGGCTAACAGTTTGAAGGAATTCAAGGCCTTGGATATTTTCTTAACAAATTCAAGCACATTGTGCGAACGGTGCTGCTTTGGTAAGTAACTTCTGAGGTCCGTTTTTTATAACGGTTTTCAGCCAAAGTTCAGCTTAGCAAAGTCTAGCTTTGGATTTCATTATTAATACCAATCCGAGTCTGAGGTCGGACTTGTACTTTGTGTTAAGTTGTCATTATGAATACGAGACACGCAATCCAAGTCTGAGGTCGACTTCTGACTTTGCCCTTGCTTATCAAAGCATGAGCTCAGACTTAGATTTAAGTTTCCATTATGAAGACGGCCCTTAGACTGCTACTGAGATGACAGCGCACAGCAATTAATAGTCGAGGCAACAATGTGCCAATTTCAACTTTTCAAGGCAACAACGTACCATTTTCAACTTCTGGCCAAAGAATTGACGCGCTCATCCGTTTGTATTACAGGGGTTGTTCTTGTCTTCGTTTTTGCTGTGAGACTTTGCCTTACAATGTAAGAGGAGTTCATGATATGTGTAGGAACATGTGAAAGCCTATGATTTTAATGGCTGTACTTTACATTAGCCACTGTGGCAACGAGTGAGCGTGTCAATTCTTTGGCCAGAAGTTGAAACTAGTACATTGTTGCCTTGAAAAGTTGAAATATAGTCTGTATGTATTATATCTATTATATAGTCTGTAGCTATTAATATGTTTTTGTTAACTTTAACTATATCTTTTTTTTTTGCCAACCAACGAATTAATTTGCGAATTAAGAGGCTTAAGCAGACGGGTACCCTCTGAGAGGGCAAAAACTCGCAAGTCACATAAAATGGCACAAATTTGAGTCGCACTCAACTGTATTTTATGTGACTTGCGAGTTTTTGCCCTGTCAGGGGGTACCCGTCTGCTTTTTTTTTGTATTCCTTTGTTTAAACTTTGATATTGTAACATTATTGTCTTTCTGAATTCTATTTTGAGTAGTCCCAGAGCTTGAAGTGGGGCGGTATGCGACGTTATGGCATACCGACTCTTCACGAAAACAACTTATAGCATACCGCCCCTTTTTGCCTCGAGGAATGGGCATACCATTCAACAAAGTTTGTGTGTAGTTGATTTATTTGTTTGCTGCTGTGATAATACTGTTTATTTATCACGTCATTTATTGTTTTTTTTTACCTGATTCGTGGTTTGTCTATAAGTAATACCCGACCTCGCGTTCGGCTGTGTCAGTCTTTTGTTTATTTATTCACTTGCGTCAATTCTTGATTTTGGCACATAGTATGTCGTTTCGTTATGTTTCCGCGTGATGCTTCAAAAATCTTACTCTTACTGGCTAAAAATTAAATATCCATATCTCCAAGAAAATAAATAACTAAGCCACACACCAATCTTGGCTAACATTGTTGCTTTGGAATACAGGAGGATTTTTCCCCCCAAGTATTCAAGATATTATTTTTTTCGGATTATCTGAGAAAAGCTTTTTTTTTAGGTTTTTTATTTTATTTTTTTCACCTTTTTTAAGGGTCCGTTTTTATTTTATTAACACTTCCACCCATTCATTGGGGAAAACTTTAAAAAAAAAGCCTTCAGACTTTTAGGAAAAACGGGTTCCAAATTGGCAACATAACATAGTGTTTTGTGTATGCCATACCGGCTCTTATTTAAAACCACTTCGAGCACTGAGTAGCCCAGTTGTGCGTTACTTATTAGGGGTAACTTTATTCTTTTTAAAAAATTGGAAATTAGCCAACAGCGAAAATCATACACTAGAAATAACGTAGTCCAGTAAGCCACCTTTATGCACTTACATCTCGTCGGAGTGGCATGACCCGGATTCTAACTGGCTACCCAGTTTGCCCCCAGATCACTTGCATAGCGCCTTAGTCGCTATGGCCACATCCTCCACTGGCATAAAGATAACTCACTGAACCCGTTCTAGTGTACGATTTTCGCTGTTGGCTAATTTCCAATTTTCGTTAATATTATTTCCAGCGATTTATGTCTATTTATTTCTCCTTTATTGAGCCTTGTGAGTGTATGATTTGTCTTCCCTCTCCATTGTGTATGGCCGAGTGAATTGCGGTCGAATGGAGCCCTGGTCACGGTTGTGACCTTAATCACGGGTTCAGTGAGTTATCTTTATGCCAGTGGAGGATGTGGTCATAGCGAATAAGGCGCTATGCAAGTGATCTGGGGGCGAACTGGGTAGCCGGTTTGAATCCGGGTCATGCCACTCCGACGAAACGTAAGTGCATAAAGGTGGCTTACTGAATTACGTTATTTCTAGTGTATGATTTTCGCTGTTGGCCAATTTCCAATTTTCCTTAATATTATTTCCACGATTTATGTTTATTTAATTCTTTTTAGGAACATCTGAAAACCTTAAACGACACGTTTACTGAAAAAATTCGCGAGCAAGAAGAAGAATTTGATCGTTTGGTGGAGCAACGTTCGAAAGAAAGAAAACGACTCATGGAGGAAGAGTTTGAAAAAGAAGCTGCAGATTTGAAAAAACAAATCGAGGAGCTTGAAGACCGCAAGAAAAGTCTTTGGAAAAGAACTACAAAATCTATATTGGGTGCAGCAGGTGCAATTATAGGAGTGATTCCCACTCCCGTGACGAGGGTTCTGGGATTTGGACTAACTGTTGTGTCATGGTTCTTTAAATAATAGACGACAGTAGGTTAAAACGTGGACTGCAATTAAAGTAATGCCTTGAAGGGTTCAGTTCCTAATATGAATTTAGATGCCTGTGTCAACGTAATAATTAAGCTAGATAAATAACTGTTTTGTATCCTACAACAAAACACTTTCGCCATTAAGCACTGACCGTACTAATGGTATTGCCAAATAATCGTGCCATCTAGAGAAAGTGGGTGTAGGAAACGTGAAAGTGGTATGTTGGTAAAAATTGGCCACTTTAAAGGCACATACTCTCCAAACCATATATACATAAATTTTATTGATATTCCGCAAGAAGTTTTGGGCTGTTTGCCCGGCCTGTTAATAGGCAATTTACGGTAGTTTACAGGCATCTGACAGCGAATTCAATTCCCGCGCTTGTTGTTAGAATGTTCTGCTCTCCCCTCACTGTATTATTCATGCGGAAGTATTAAGCCTGTAAGTACCATGGGAGTGACTGACTGAAATAAAAGCACCATGCTTCGAGCGAGGAACCGAGATTTTATCCCAGTCGGCCTTAGTGTGTTTTATATCCTAACACTGACCCGTTGAATGTTGTAGGGCTAGAAGGAATGTTGCTTTAAACATGGCTGTTTTAATTACAATTGATTTTTGATCTGATACAATACATTTCTGCTGTACATGACATAATGTAAAACATTATTTTAATACTGATGTCACCATACACAAATGAATTTTGTATCTACTTTAAAACAAGTGTTTTGTAACTTTCTCCAACTGCTAAGCAGATTTATTTGTCATTCTTAATGGTGACATACACAGATTAATATACATAAAAGTGGTGTTTTTTTCTCTTTTCATCTCTATGCTCATAGCCTCCAAGGATGGGGCTAGTATAGATTTTTTCCCCCGAGCATGGATCCCAACCCTTTCTTAAAAAATGCATTTCATCAAACTCAGTTTTTTCACAATTTAAAAAAGAAATTGGTCCAAAAATTGCTAGTCCACTTTTAGAAATTTATTTTTGGCAGTATGTCTGTATTATATCAGAAATATTGGGGAGCGGGCAGAAACAAATCTAACCCAGAGCCAAACAAATCTCTCGGTAACCCTGTTGATGCTCACTTTTTATTAATTTGTTGTTTTATTTATGAATATTGCATTTATGCATTTATTGCGTACTAATCAGTACTAACTGATTACCCGCCAAAAGTGACAAATTTATAGCGTGTACCCGCCCACGAGTATTGGTGTACGAAATATTGATTTTGAAGGCGTAAAAACATGCAAGACAACAAATCTCACTCTTTAAAATTGGTTTTTAGTACAGCTAACTAAAACTGTCGAGAGTTACTGCTGCCCTGGAAATATCGAAGTGCCTAATTATGCCGTCACTGCCATGAAAAATTTGACTTGTTTATCTTTACATCACACACCTCTGATTAAAATTATTACCACGAAAAATGTTAAGTTGTGTGTTTGTCAGTAAGATTTTTAATTTGTGTTGTTCTAATAATAATAATAATAATAATATAATAATAATAATGTAATTGTCAGTAGTACAACTAATTAATTGCGACAAACAATAACATCTTTGAATTTTGTTCCTTGGGCACCTAGCCTTGCAGTCAGAATACTTCAAAAGCCATCGTTGCGCGATTAAATTTTTAATGTAGCAGTCTGTGTTTTAATTTATGACATAATATTAAACACAACTACTTAGTTTTGTTAAATGTGGAATTCTACTAAACGATGAACGTCTTTCACCATTGACTGTGAGTGGCCATCATCTCTGCGAGACAACCTTCATCTAACCAGGAGTGGCCTACGTCTGCAATTTTTCCAAGACGAATTTAAGGTCTGATGATGTAAAATAAAATAAGGATAGTGTTTGTTTATGTATATTGTAAACCTTAAAAACGATGCACTCATCAAACTCGAAAAGTGTATAGGTATAGTGAAAAAAGTTTCAAACTTTGGCCTGTACTCGTAAATATTTAACAAATCATTTTACAGACTAATTGAAGCTGTGGTGCATGTTGTTTGTGAGCCTACACCCTAGGTACCACACATAATTTTGATCTGTGAATAAGGCCTATCAGGTGTACGACCAGGATGTGTAATGCGTATAACAATATTATGCCGGTCGTTAATTTCTCACTATGTAATTCCGCACGTTTTTAGTATTTAATTAGATTAAGATTAGATATTTGAGCCTAAACTTTGTCCTATGTTTACTAGTACGTAAGCAGTGATGATTTTGATATTTTTTATTTGTCTGTTAAACATTTGTTTGCACAAATAAACTTGTGTTTGCACAATAGTGATATCTTCCCAACTGTACGAGTATGTCCTAACTTAATTTTGTGTTTTTATAAATTTACACTATCCCCCTCACCCAAGTAATTTCAACCCCATAGAAATGCTACTCCCCATTCACTTTTCAATAAATATTTTAGTAACAAACTAGCAACAACAATTTGTTAGATAAGTAAGATTTTTTTTCTTTTATACAAGAAACCAAAACAGCCAACAAAAAGTGGCTGCCCAATAAAAATTATAGAAAACCCTCAAAACACCTCAAAAATCTAATATTACTGGCTTCTTGAAAAGCCTAGACGATTTCCTTGGAAATGCTCCGGGCCGTGAAGCTCAGAACTCCTGAAACACAAAAATTTTGGTAGGTGACTTCCAACATTGCGGCGGTGGTGTGGAACCTCCTCGTCGCCAATTGTAGTAGTCTGGTTCAGATTAGAAATGAGGGACTAACATAGGGTGACAGTAATATCGGGCAGCATCAGGTGGCGCTGCAGATGTCTCAAATGTCCCATACCAGGTGAAATACATCCTTATTATGTGCTCGGCGTATCTAGACTCCTGCAGGTGTCTTACGAGCGGCTGCGTCTTCCTGGAATGGGCGGCTTTAATCGACGGCCGCCATTGTTTTTGTAACCATCTAGGATATCAACAAGGCACTCTGCTACCAAAAACATACAATCGATTATCTGTGTTCGTTCTGGGGCGAACTCAAGATAGGCCGCGGATACTAGAAGACTTGAATGTGGGTTGCTCATAATAGTATGCTCGCAGAGAAAGTCACCCATGGCGAATCTGATGATGCTATCCAAAATGTTCTTGGAGGTCGTATTCAAGGTCATCCAATTTGTATCTCCTAACCTACGCAAGGTACTAGTACTACACAGGAAGCAGAACAATCGCATGTGAAACAAGGGAGCTGTTGGCGAAAGAATTTGGGTGGTGCAGAGAAGCCATCCACGGAACAGCAGGGAATAAAGAAATAGCTGAACCATCAAAGGTAGCGTTCTTGCCTGGTGTTCGTAATACTGTAAAATAAATGCCAGTGGCAGATTTAAGGCAAAAGGGACGGATGGGAAAGCTATGAAAGACTTTTATTCAAATTTTATTTTCAGTTCCGTTTAACCACCAGTTGGCTTTTCCATGCGTAAGTATACCATGCACTGCATGCCCTGCGTATACCAAAATTAAATGCACAAGTTTCCAAGCGTTTACCTAAATCGTATCAAAAACCAAAACTGGTAAAAGGGGCCGCCAAGTGCCGAATGGTTCGGCCCTTCAAAGGAGTGATATCAACACACCAAAACATTCGCCAAGTTAATCGCACCGCTTAATAGTTCAAAGGTTAAATGAAAACTAGAACATTACTACTAGGTCGGAATCGAGCAACATACTTCAACTGGCAAAAAATAAATAAACACGCGAGTCGCAACAATGGTGTCGATGGACAAGTTAGTTGTACAGCGAGTACACTGTTGCGACTTGCGTGCTAAACCGTGTTGTTTGGCAACAATGCGGTGCACCAGCCTCTGTTGGTCTCATGGCCACCACTCGCTCCGGTGTTTTACTGCATTGTTACCAAACGTCGTAGTTTAACTGACTGATAGCCTACTTTACATTTTCCATGTAGTCCAATTTGAGACTTGTACTTTTGAAGTTAGGGTGTTAAGTTATTGGGAGGGGATGGTGGATTATGTTGACACATCCGTTTCTTACTACCCGGACTCTTCACTTACACAGAATTAACCTATTGATTACTGTTGATTGCGTAAACGTTCATAAGACACTGTCTGACCTGTTTCCCACGGCGAGTTTACTAAGTTAATGTTTCTTGACATCGGCCTAACATCGGTTGTGTGCATTTATCAGGGGAGGATTTGACGGGGAAGGGGAGGGGAGGCAAAGGCCTTGTGCCTAAAAGGGCTGTATTCAGTAAAAGAAAAAAATTGTTCTAAAATATGATCGCCTCTAGCGCTATATCTGGGGGTGTCTGGGGTGAAAATAACCAATATGCAGGTTAAGAGCGGGAAGTAAACAGCAAAATAAGAAAAAGCCATTAAATTTTCGGGGACAAGACGGGACTTTTCAGGGCTTGCTCACCTGTCCCTTTTCCCTTAAATCCACCACTGGCACTTATTTTACAGTATTACCGAAACCAGGCACTTAATACATCGTACCCTTGTTTCTGTTTCGTTTGATGGTTCAGCTTTTTCTGTATTTCGTGCTGCTCCATGGATGGCTTCTCTTCACCACCCAAATTCTTTCTCCAATATATTCCTTGTTTTGTATGCGATTTTTCGTTCTGCTTCATATGTTGTACCAGGAACAAAATGATATACCACGTCCGTAGGGTTTATTACACTCCAGGTTGTACTAGTCCCGCGATCCCCCACAACTTTCTAATTTACTGCGTGCCCCTATCTTGCGTGATACAAATTGCGTGATTACCTTGAATGCGACCTCCAAGGTCATTTTGGAAAGTGTCATAGATTTCTCCATAGGCGACTTCCTATACGAGCATGCTATTATCAGCAACCCATGTCCAAGTGTTAAAAGGATGTATTTAACCTGGTACGGGACTTCTGAGACATACTGTACGTTGAACAGTGTGATATTGAATGCGAGCAATGCACCTAGGAAATGGTGCGTAATTATACGGTTATAGACAAGGTACACCTGCATAATGCTAGGTGCATCGGTAACATCCAGACACTACAGATTTGTGATAGCTGTGGTGTGTTGCGATGGGGGTTACCGAGGGTGTGTGTTCAGGTTGTGATAGCCGTGTTTGTTTTGATGATTGTTATTCTTAAATTTATGTAAGGCCAGGAGATGATGAAGCGATCAAACACAATGTCAACCCTTTAATGCCCATGTCAAAGTGGATCCATTTTTTGTAGTTGCGGGATTCGAACCGGCGTTCACTTGGTTTGGAGACGAGGACGCTGACCACTGTGCTGTTGCTGCTCGCTTTGCTCGGGGTCACCCCTCAAAAAGCTCGCGTTGCACGTTGGGAGTTAGTTTTTTGCCGTTCAGTAGCCGTCCATTATATAGACCGTTGGGCAGTAAAGGGTTCATTTATCCTAGTAAGGTCTATTATTGTAAGCTAATAAATACAAAAGTGTATATTGCCCCACCTGTTTTTTTTTTCAAGACCTTGGGGGTGTAGCAAACACGACATATTGGGGGGGGGGGGGGAAGCACGACTGAATCCCGTTTTTACTTTTATACAGGATGGAATAAATAACTTTACTCGGGTTATGTCATTTATTTACTTGGGTTTATTGGATATGTTATTTCACTAGACCTTTTCAGGCCTAAATAGATAACTATTCAGATAATGTAAAATAATCCGTATAGCCGTAATGAAAATATAGTTTAAGCCTGTTGAAAATACTGGCTGGTGGAAATAAAGGCCTACCTACACGCATGACATACAGTGGATTTTCTTCATTTTCGTTTAGTTCCGTTCTTTTTTGCACACTATACTTTTTAATATGCATACTAAGCAATAGTTCTATATCCATGTATTTCTACATGACTATAGTCTGTTCCACATCATGTTTGCAGAAAACTGACTGTATAACGCCACGTTTCCTTGCACTATGAGTGTAAAAACATGTCGATATCACACTTGTAGATTCTACACAGTTACTGTTAGAGTCTACGAGTGGGATAATTACATGTTTCTGCAGTCGTAGTGAAAAAAAACGTGTCGTCGTAGAGTCGGTTTTCTGCAAACAGAATGTGGAACAGACTATAGCAGCGTACCCGGCTTCGCTCAGGGGTTTATTTCACACAGGGTTTTGGTTCGCGATGTCTGTCCTGTGTTTAGTTTGAAGGGTAATTTTATCTGTTCACTGTAACTGCAGTCTTACTATCTGCAACCCGAGTGCATTCACCATTTTAGATAAAATAACACTAAATTAACGATCAAATGCCATTTTTTTGGTTTGGATTTTTTTGGTTTGTATGCTAAGTGATGTCACTAGTTTGCCCTGTTGTGCTAGTTTCGTTTTCGGTCCTATGGTGTGCGCGGCGTATCTTGAGTCCTGCACTTGTTTTGTAATCGGCTACGTCTTAATGAAGGAGGCGGCTTTGACCGACAGCCGCCATTGTTTTTGTAACTGCTTTGGATATCAACAAGACACTCTGAGACCAAACACGTACAATCGATTATTTGTGTTCATTCTGGGGCGAACTCAATTTGGGCCGCGGATACTATAGTTTCGTTTTCGAGAATACCGGCATCTAGTGGGAGTTCTTTAAAACTTACCTCACGCGCTCAAGGCCCGCTGAGATAGTAGCTGCGCTCCACGCCAGGCCCGTCAGCTTGCTTCTGTTTAGTGACAGACACGCTAGGAGTCGTCCAGTACCGTACGGCATGAGGATTGGTATCTGAACAAAATTTATGCTTTAAACTTTAAACACGTAAAGGTAGCGATCAAACTGCGAGATCTGGCGCATATGGAGGGCTCAGTTTCACGCATTCACTTAGCCGAGATACAGATTCCTTTGGGTTCTCAATCCGTACGGTACTGAACGACTCCTAGCGTGTCTGTCACTAAACAGAAGCAAGCTGACAGGCCTGGAGTGTAGCGCAACTACTATCTCAGCGGGCCTTGCTCGCGCTCCGTCGTTTTCCTGTAGTGTAAGCAAATTAGCTTTTCACCCGGAATTAAATAATAGAGAAATGATCTTTGGCAGGATCGTTCGTGTTTATCAGGGTAATTATTTTTAGAAGTATAGAAAAATTCGCCTTGGGGAAAAACCGCCATTTTGCAAACCAAATAATGTTACATTAGCCGTAACTCTGGCATAGTCGAGCCTACAGGAAAACGTCCCATTCAAATGATGTAGAGAACAGCATAACGAACAACCTTGCTTATATTAGAACAATTTTTTTCCCCGTAAAACAGCTAAATAAAGCAGGTAGAGCCAGTTGAATATTAATTACATATTCCAAAGTGCCTCATTTACTATATAGTCTGGTAACAGGGCCAAAAAACCTGGAAGTAAGGTCCACCCAATGTTTTATGGTGTTCTTGAAGGCATTTTAATGAAATTATGCAGGGTGCCACTTTGTCACCCTGGAGCAAATTTCAATATTCAAGATGGCTAAAGTGTCATATATCAGCCATATCTGAAGAGAAAAAGAAAAAAGAAATGCCAAAAAAGAAAAACCAAAAGAAAGAAAAAGAAAAACCAATGCCAAAAAAGGTTGATAGCAGTCGCCAGAACACCATGGTGCCTTTTAATGGCGCCCATGATTCTGACACGAACTCTAGCAGCCCTATTGAAACTGGAATAAATGTTAGTGACTTAGATGATAAAGCATGGCAGGGGCCAGTGCAGAAGAAGCGTTGGAGAAGGAGGAAGCCAGTTGTTGGAACTGACGAGGTGTCAGTATCAGCTGAGACAGCTAATGCTTTTTCTGCTGCTCCCCTAAATTTCATCTCTACGTTGGTCACTGTTCGGCATCAACTACAGACGCCACAATCAAAGATCATTTAAAAAAGAAAAATCATCTGCTTACAGTTAACAGCATCATTGACTTACCGGAAGCAGAAAAATATGGGTATAAAGCATTTCATTTGGTTCTTCCTTTGGAAATGAAACAATCTGTGATGAGCCCAGAACTATGGCCGGTGGGAGTCTACATCAGACCCTTTGTTCAACATCAGAAGCGACAGAGTAATCGATTCGGCCAAGGGCAGACCAGGCCGGTAAACACCAGAAACAACTTATGATGGCAGGCCTTCGTATTGTGACCTATAATTGTGGGTCTCTTAAGCACTCTGTTGACATTGTGCAAAGATTGTGTGACTCTCATGATACTGTTCTGCTGCAGGAAACGTGGTTGATGGAGGATGAGTTACCTATGCTAAATAATATTCATAAGGACTTTAGGGGTGATGGATCATCATCCATTGACACCACTCAGAAAATTCTTCATGGCCGGCCATATGGCGGTATTGCTATTTTGTGGCATAAGTGTTTCTCCTCTGCTATTAACACTGTCAAAGTAAATAAGCGTTGTATGTTGGCTACTCTTATGACGGGTGATGGCAAATTTGTCATTGTCAATGTATATATGCCAACAGACAATAGAGACGATGTTAGTCTTGAAGACTATATTTTTTATACTGCATCCCTTGCCAGTCTCATTGAAACTTATGAATTTTCTTATCTCACGATTATGGGGGATTTTAATGCTGAGATTAATAAGCCTATTGCTCCAAATAGTGGTAGAATTACCAAATTTTGTGAGGAACTTGAATCTCTCCGCGATGACTACGAACTGATTTTTTCTGATGTTGCCTTACTTGATGCTCACTCTTTTACTTTTGTTAGTCCGGCACATTCTACTACCTCATGGCTTGATCATGTTATCTCAAACAGTGCTGCTCACGATGTTGTTATGCAGATGAAGGTGTTGGATCGGATGGCTAGCTATGACCATATGCCAGTTAGTGTTGTGTACAAACTCTCTGTCTTGACTACGCCTTGTGTTCCTGCCGCAGATAAGCCAAACGCTGCATCAGGGTTTAATATTTGCTGGGACAAAATTACGGATTTGCATCGTGTTAGGTTTGCAGATGCTCTGGCAAGCTCGCTGCACATGGAGGAATTTAGCACCTGTTCCTGTAAACTTGGATGCTCCTCCTATGCCCATAGATGTGCACTGGAGAAAGTGTATGACAAGGCCATGAAGCTAATTACTTCTATTTCTCGTGAGTACCTGCCTTACGCTGATAAACAGTTTGTTTCGAAATCTCGAATCGCCCCTGGTTGGAATGATGAAGTTCGGCCTTTCTACCAGGCTTCTATGGAAGCCTTTAATGCTTGGAAGGTTGCAGGAAAGCCTACTACTGGACCGGAGGAGGAAACAATGCGACAGAAACGGTATCTGTTTAGGAAGGCGCTACGACGCTGCAGAGCTAGGGAGACTAGCATTAAGACTGAAAAAAATGAGCCAAAGTTGTAAATCACCTAAAGCTTTCTGGAAACTTACCAATAGAGAGAGGCGTTCCTGGGTTGCATGTGTGAATGAGATTGACAAAGTTAGAGGTGCAGACAGTATTGCTGGTCACTGGAAGACTCAATATGAGGAACTTTTTTCTGGTGGTCGTGATGCTAATTCTGTCAATTGGCGCGACATGCTTGGGGAAAATTGGAGTGGGGATGACCAATTTATTGAGTTTTCCACATGTGATGTTAAAAATGCTATTGACTCCCTAGCTGTTGGGAAGGCAGCAGGTGCTGATGGTATTAATGCTGAGCTGTTCAGAATGTTTTGCCCACGTACTGTGCAATGGTTTACTTCTTTTGTTAATGAATGTATTAAGCATACCTTTTTACCGGACCAGCTTATTAATACAGTAATTAGCCCTGTAGTCAAGAATAAGGCTGGTAATTTGGGTTGTCACTATCGATTATCGAGTTGTTACTGATCAAAAGACTTAAGCCTTTTCTAGCTACTGAAGTGGCTCAATTTGGGTTCAAGCAAGCTCACTCCACTACTGACGCAACCTTTGTTTACAAAGAGTCTGTTCGGTACTACCTGGACAGAGGAAGCAAAGTGTATTCTGCCTCGCTGGATCTGTCTAAAGCCTTTGATCGGGTCGACTTTGATAAACTCTTTGCTAAGCTTGCTGGTAGAGGGGCACCAGCCCACATGGTAAATTTTATTGCCTTTTGGTATTTGAATCAATCCGCTGTTGTTAGTGGGACGGCCACTTGTCTGAGCCATTTACTGTTTGTAGGGGTGTGAGACAGGGGGGGGGGGGGCTCCTTTCGCCTGCTCTGTTTACATTGTACATTGATGATCTTTTGTGTGATCTGAGCTTGGCCTTGCCTGGTTGCTGGATTGGAGGACTGAACGTTAATTGCATTGCCTATGCAGATGACCTTATTATCTTTGCTCCCTCTCGAGCTGGACTACAATCACTGCTTGACATTTGCACTGAGTGGGCTGCCGGCAATTCTATGCTTTTTAATGTTAGAAAGTGTTTCTTTATTGCTCATGGATGTGCTAGAGGTGACATTGTTGCATCTGTCTCCATTAGTGGAACTGAACTGTCACGAGTGTTTGATTTTAAATATCTTGGACATATCATCACTGATTCTCTTCATGATGATTTCGATATTCAGCGTTGCCAGCGTAGTTTTTTGAGATCCTTTAATAGTTTGTACAGCAAGTTTAAGAATGTTGATGTGCATGTGTTCGCAAAGCTGTTCTCATCATGTTGTGCTCTGTATGGTGATCCGCTGTGGTTGAGGTATACCAGGAAAGCTCTTGGCACTCTTAATACATTTTATCATAACAGTGTTAAGAGATTTCTTGGAGTCCCTCGTTTTTCGCTTAGCCATGCCAGTTGTATTGCAGCAGGAGTGTCACCTTTTGAGGTCGTGTTGGGTGGGCACTTCGTGCAGTGGTATCGAAATCTGCTTACGCATGATAACAGACTTGTTGCCGCAGTTATGACATCTTCGGTGGGAAGGGTTGGTCGGCTGCAAGATCGATATCGTACTACTTTAGATGAGCTCATGCTCAATACTGCAGACTTGGGTGTCTTCTCAAGGACAGATCTCAAACGCTACTTGGATTGGTTCACTAGGAATTATTACAGTTTACTGTGATTTTCTCCAGTCAAACGTTTCTTGTTCTGTGTTTTTGTATTTTTTTTTTTTTGTGGTGTTGTATATCCTCAACTGGATGAAATAAAGTTTATTATTATTATTATTATTATTATTATTATTATTATTATTATTATT
>JAHWFP010008430.1:38282-60347 GCA_023313725.1 Lithobius niger | reverse complement strand
ACACACACACACACACACACACACACACACAAAACGAAGCGATTGACTCTTTCATTACGCCGGCAAGCCAAGATGACTGCAGCCCCATCTGGTATCGTCTTGCTAGTCAGCACAAAATTATGTCTTGATGAGCTGGGCATTGTTTCCTTAGTTCCTGTGAACCATAACTAGCAACATGAAAATGATAAGAAAATAATGAAATTATTGTTTGTGTTGAACAATGATGCACAACTTTGAGCCAAGTTTCTGTTGAAACGCTACATGTGGATGGTCAGTTAACTAAATCGTGCACTGGTGGAGTGCCTACAGTAAGATAAAGCTGGTGTTTTTTTTTCCGCATTTCATGCAATTTGCAATTCAAATTTGCAATTCATGTATTAGTTCTTTGATTTGAAATGTGTTGGAGCAACTCAACTTTAAAGAAATGCAAGGCCATGCGAAAATTAACATTTACTCCTCCCCCCGCCCCAGACAAAAAAAAAATTACCGAAAAAAATGTACTTTATATAATTCATGATAAATGGTAATAGTAAATAGCTGGCACCGACACCGTACCGATAATTTCTGAATTCACATAACATAGGGGGCCCCAGATTTTTTCTTGCAGCAAGGGCCCCCAGATGTTTTCTTGCAGGGAGGTCTCCGATTTCTCAGCTACGGTACTGGTGTTAGTTTGATGATAAAATTTCTTTTTTAACTTTCTTTTTCTGGGGACTGGGGAGTGGACGGTGCAATTTTAGAACTTTCACAAGGGGGGTGAACACTACGCCACTGCCTCCTTGCCACCGAAAACAGGAAGCTGTTCTTACACCTAGAGTTACATCATTACGTTAATCTATGACCAAGTAACTGAGTTCGCATGGAAAAGTTCCTAAGTGTAACCTACAGAAAATGTGACCGGCTTGTAAACAAAGGGTATATAAGGCTGATTTAAAAACGTTCTTGAAAACATTCGAAAAAGGGTTCTTTAAACCTACTTTAGATTCATGATTCGTGGCAGTGCAATAAACCAACGTTTTAATCATTAACGATTTTTTTTTACGTACTACTGAATGTTTGGTGATTGACAGACTCAGAAACTTAATGGGACTTATGAAAAAAAAACGAAAAAAGTGTTAAAATTCGCAGTAAATTATAGATCACCGTATAGTCGTTTTCCTGCTGTAATACAAATGTATACGTTTTGTTTGCAGCTGTCATGGCAACATTAGTTTGGCCCGAACCCAAGATATTAATTGCAAGTCATGGAGATGTTCTTAGTGTTAACGAAGATGTGGCCAATGAATTAGAGAAAGAAGAACGACCCCTAGTTGTAGTGTGCATCGCTGGACCGTATAGGACGGGAAAATCCTACTTGATGAACAGGTTGGCAGGGAGACAGTCTGGTAAGAAAGTCAAGGTTGCAGTCGTTCAGTACGTACATTAACAGTCATTTTGTGTATTGTAGTCTCGATTTCTTAACCAACTCAATATGTGAAGGAACAAAATAATTGAAAAACCGTTTCAATCAGCATTTAGGCGATTTATGCTGGGCCCAGAAAACATGGTGTAATCCTTCCATGCCCAAATTAATTCCGGTTATTTTTTTTTTTTAACTCGTAGCGGGTCAGTTGGGTCGTTGAACTAGCATTCACTTGGTTTGGAGACGAGGACGCTAACCATGGTCTGTTGCTGGTTGCTTTTGCTCGGGATTCCTGGGAACCCCTCACAAAGCTCGCAGTGCGAGTTGAGATTTAGTTTTTGCTCCATCTTGTAGTTATTGCCATTTGGCTATTGCGGGCATGGAAAGGTTAAGCAAAAAAATTTGATAACATTATTTTTTCCTATAGGTGGCATTGTCGTGCATATATTTCATCCCAATGGTAAATTAGCCTGTATTATACATAAATTAACCACATCCACACAAACACACACTCACAGACAAGGGCCAATTCAAACACCTATTGCGTACGTTCACTTTCTTTTACCAATGAATAACATCAATTCTAGTTTCCTGCAACTCGAGTTAAAATTATAGTTCCTTTTGTTCGAGTGAACTGTTATCCCCTTTTTTTTTTATTTGTGTACCTTCACAGCTGTGAGGTCCATGGAGATAGGAGCTCTAATGCTTTTTTCTAAAAGGCAAAGCCGTTTTTGGTTCAGTTAGTTTATGTAAATGTTTCATTTTTGTGACTTTTTGTTCTTGCCATTAGGGATAGAATGTTTGTTTATCCTATTGAGTAAAATCGTTACAAAGATATGCGCACGAATAAATGGGTCGCAAATATTCTTCACAGTACCATGAATGATATTTTTGTAAATTGCCTATTAAACACCCATTAAAATTAATTCGTTAAAGAAGGAGAATGGGCCGTAACAAAATTATAATTCATTTGTCGAATTTTACTTCTGGCCAGGGAGGGTGTTTAGGCCTAACGCCATCGCGGAAGATTGGGCGCTTACGCGATCATTCACGATAACACGTGATCTGCAATCGGTCTAGCATTAATGCAACGGCTTTATTCTCATTTGTTCAGGAATTTAGTTTTTATAAGTTTATTATAATTTATTTAGTTTGCTTTATGTATGAAGCTTTTAGTTAGTTTTGGTGCAGAAAAACCACGATTTAAGGGTGGGGGGGGGGGGGACATTGATTTCCAACCTTACAGCTTTTTTAGGAGGAGGGGAAGGCGTGCAGCTTTGCCAGGCTGTTAATAGGCGATTTACGGTACCAACCTTAACCATAACATTTTTCTAAAAGTAAAGACAGGATCCAATCTCCCCCATTCGTCCACTGAGCAATTAATTACTCTCATATTTGGATCTGAAAAATCAGGTCCTTAACGAAGAATTTTACAATAAAATAAATAAATATACAATGAAAAGGAACATTAAAACATTTAAGTTTCTTTGTCTAAGTTGTATTAAATGATATGAACAAGTGTTTTTTTTTTTTTGCAGACTACCATTTATTATTTATTGAGCATAAAAGTTAAAATGGTGTACAAGCTTAAACTACAAGTTAAATGATGTACAAGTTTAAATATTTCGTTTTTTGTACTTTCATTGCGTATAATATCAAATCCAACCTAACCTAACCTAACCTAACCTAACCTAGCCTAACCTAACCTAACCTACATCTTCCACAGGTTTTGCTTTGGGTTCTACATTGGAATCTAAAACCAAAGGAATCTGGGTTTGGCTTGTGAATCATCCTTTAGATCCTGATAAAGCGCTCTTACTTATGGACACAGAAGGACTAGAAGACGCTGTGAAGGTAAATATTGTTTCACAAGTACGAATATCATTGCTGTTGTGTTGTGTCGTTATAGTGATAGTAATCATGACTTACACGCAGTACAATATATATATATTTTTACTAATAACATTACAGTGTTTATAGCAAACTGTGGCTCACAAAGAATGCAAGTTTTGCGGCTTTTGCCAGCTGAACTTAAAAACAATAAAATTTTTTTCACCACACTGTCAGTGAATTGTGGCTTACAACAACAGTGTTTTTGCAATTACAGTGGCTGTCATTTGAGGTTTACAAATAACAAACCAGTGTCTCGGCCTCATCACTTAGTATTTTTATGAAATTGTTGAATGGGCGGTGCTTGAAGACACACCTTCTCCGTCCCGATAATCGTCCGTGAATTTTTGATCCTTCTCCTTTACCCAACTAATCTTTTTAAATGCAATCCTAAATTGGCCACCTATCGAAGACTCGTATTTATCAAAACTGTTTTTATCGGTTAGACGATGTATCTTTTGATATAATTCTTTTTTTTACCATGTTTTTATAGTGTGCGCGGCATATCTTGAGTCCTGCACTTATTTTGTGATCGGCTACGTTTTCCTGAAGGGGGCGGCTTTAACCGACGGCCGCCATTGTTTTTTGTAACTACTTTGGATATCAACAAGGCACTCTGCGACCAAACACGTACAATCGATTATTTGTGTTCATTCTGGGGCGAACTCAAGATGGGCTGCGGACACTATAATTATGTAACTTTTACCGTAAGTTGTTAGTGGTCCCCCAGGGAACCCTTACTTGCCGTTTTGCTCTTTTCAGAGCAATAAAATGCTATTATTATTATTATTAAACCTTTGTCATACCAATATTAATAAGCTCGCCTTATGGCTAGCCCATTGTTTTCCTCAAAGTGTTAATAAATAGGTGATCAAACGAGAATTAAATTTTTTTCACATCGTTTTATTAAAAAAAAAAGCGCGTAAACAATATGACCTTGTTATTGCAGCGTTACTAAACACTGGATCATAAATAATTGAGTTTGTCTTCGCAATGTAAATAAAACTGGATTCAAAGTAATGGTGTGTATGCATAACGGTACTAGATAACGGTGATTATAAACATTGTAGCTTTTATCGTTGCATTATTGCATTGTCAATCAGAGTGTTTTATCATCGCTTATAAATTGTGGCTTGTAGGCCCCCTAACCATAGAATTCTATCATAGCGTATTTAGACTTCGGCGTACAAACAGAGCTTTACTCATCGCAGTCTTTTTTAAACTGTTGCTCTAAACCAAACATGGCACACCTTTCTTTGCATCGTGCCAACAAAACAATAATTAGCTAAAAAAAAATTAAAAAAAAACAAGCAGTGAGTGCCACGTCAGTACAACTTCTGTTTTAACTTCTGAGATGCTAATTTTTTGATGCACGGTTCGTTCGTACTTAGCTTCATTTTGATACGTTATTCGCTATTTTCTACCAGTAGACGATTCTGTGTGGTCGAATGGACAGTGTTCATGAGCGAGTGTACTTAAGTCACAATAGTAACTGGATTCAAACATCACTAATTATACAAATGCCAATTTTTCACAGCAACTAAGTTGCAAGGAAGTTCGTTCCATCATTGAAATATAAGTTGATATGCTTTTGGTAGTATTTTCTGTGCAGCCAATTTATGTGTTAATGCTAATTCGGCTATTCTCTGTTGTCCAATTTCTTCAATTCATTATTCAATTCTTAAACTCGCCGTATAACGCATGCTACTAACTCCGACATTGCTCGTGAGTCTTCCATTTCACTCACACCACAAGTCACTGCTCCCACTGTTCATAAACAGAAGAGGGGGAAGCAAGTAAAAGCTGCCTTGCTGTAACTTCTGCTACGTGCGTTTATTTTGTAAGGAAAAAATTTGTCATCGTGCGATCAGTTTTCGAAAGGATCGCGTGACACTAGAAAAGCATAGCTTGGGCACGTGTGTCATAGGTTTGCTGCCATCCTGGCTCTAAACCAACACGGTTATTGCCAGTGAAGTATGAATATGTGGCTTACAAATGGAAGTGAAGTTTTCGTCATTTCGATTGTAAAATTTGCCACGTCCATTGCATAGGAACAGTGAGGAAGTGGAAGTCTTCCACTGCGTAATGGCCTTTAATGTGGCAAACAAAACTTATTATTGTTATTAATAATGAAGGTTTTTCCCATCTTCCTTCCAAAAATTCTTTAAATACTGAAGAGCTACAGAAATACAGGTAAATACAATTTATTGACCATATAAATTTACGAATAACTTTTTTTTCAGGGCAACGAAAATTATGACATGTGGATATGTTGCTTATCAGTACTTTTAAGCAGTGTCTTCGTGTACAATGCTACTGGCAGGATTGAGAACAGCACCTTGGAAAGATTACGGTATCCTTGTGACCTATAAAATTGTCTTTGGTCAGCTGTGTAGTACATTGGCAATTTTTAAGGAGTGGCACGACGGTCCAAAAATAATTGGATATGTGATAATTACCATTTTTGCTATGTCACAAAGTAGCATCTGAAGTTCATTATGAACGTATGAATCAAAATGTGAGTTGGATCCACGTCAGGCAGCTATCATATCCGTAGTAAATAAAGCATTTAGTCTTAGACTTTCTACAAGAAAGATACGATTCATATTATGCTTAAAGGAAACCGTTGTTACACAATTTCAGTAAGTGGCGTAACTAGGGTTTTGTACTGAGGGGGCAACACTAGGCATTTAGCCGAATGTTGTGGAGGGAGAACTGAATAAGAGCCGCGGAAGCTGATGCGTTTTTGCTATTTTCCGGCATTTTCTGGCCTTGTAAAGTGCCGTTGGAAACATTTTTATGAAACCAGTTTTGCTGACTGCATTATACGCATAAAAAATTTGTAATGTAAATCTTTCAGTTTTTCATACTAGATACTTATTTTTTTTTTAAACTGACATTTTGTTAAAATGTTGGGAATTTTAAGCAAAATATGGAGTTAGTAATTCTTACTGTTTATCTTTACTGATTTTCGTATTTCTCCATTTGTTACCTGGTTTCTTTTAGTGATTTAAAGGAGAAACAGTAGAAGCATAAATTAGCTAAGATAAAAGATGCTAAATTAGCTAAGATGCGTCTTTGACCTCAAAATGCAGCCATTTGACGGTAAATAATTTTTCAGCTATGGAAAAAGTGACTTGTCCAATTTGCCGAATAAGCTTTCAAAATCTCACAGAGGGGGCGAACCACCCCTTTGCTCCCCAACTAGTTATGCCACTGATTTCAGTATTAGCATTTTTCCCCGTAACACTATAGTACTGCTTTTATTAAATTCTTAATTCTACGTAGTTGTGAAGAATTGTAAGAGGGTTGAGAATTGCGGGGAGGGTGATATGGAGGAGAGAGTATTTTGTGAGACTCCTGGGCTGAGTGGGAAAGTTCGCTAAAGCATCTTGAGGAGGAATGGTTGGCACTGTGGCCCACAGGGGACAAAAAGATTAATCCGGCACTGGCTGTGTAGAAAGAAGTAATACACAATTACTTCTTAGGAAAGTTCTTTAAAAAGTGTTGGGGGATGTAAAAAACGTCATAAATAATATTAGATATATTTTGCTCATTCTGTTTGGTACAAGTTCACCTTTGTACTTGAGCACTTTCTGCTCACCGAACAACTCATTCTTACCCCAGCTCATCGGAATTGTTCTTAAATGCACAATAAATTTTTCAATCCATTAGTGGGGCGTCGCTACTGAAACTTGGGTTTCATCGGTACTTCAGGGTGTTTTATTTTTTCCACTGAATCCACTGGCTAAAGATGGCGGACATGTGTGTGTTCTAAAGCTATAAAAAGGACTAACAAGTCACTCGGCTGTAAGAATGAATGTATATACCGGCCAGTGTTCAACTGCTTATTATCAATTAGCTCTCACGCACAAAGATCTCTAGACAGACTGTTTCGACCTTGTTTGGGCTCGTTAGTAGAGAATACGTTGTGGATGTGAGCTGGGTGACACTTGCTAGGGCAAATGACTAGATCAAAACTAATACGGTTTCAGCAAGCAAAATAGCAGAAACTTCTGTTTGTTTGGGTGTCTACTATTCAGTAGAATGGAGCCCCAAACAAGCAGAAGTTTCTGTTATTTTGCCTGCTGAAACCGTATTCGTTTCGCCATTGTTAAAACTGCTTCGTAACGTCCTTGATAACCTAGGCATTACGGAAATTCATACTCTGCCCATCAAGCCTGTTCCTACAAGACAGAATGTCATTTTTGATGGAAATAGCCTAATCGGGTCAGATCAGCCGTTGAACTTGCAGATTAATTTCATAAAGTTCTCTTTGGTTCACTTTCAGTTGCAGGACGTCAAACTATTCTTATGTTGATACCAATTCCCTGAGGCTGAGTTAGGTCACATGCTAGCAAATAAACCGTGGAATAAGGCTTACAAATTTGTGTTGCAACCAAGGTATCAGTTGTCTTAATTGGATGTAAGTTAGGCGAAGAGATGTGAAACTACGAAGGCTGTTTGTTTATTTCAGTTAAGTGTAAAAAGCTTTTGGGTTATATAAACCGTAAACTGTTTGAATACCCATTCAAAACTTTTACATTGTCTGTAATTTTGGGTTAATAACTGGATACAGCATGGCTTGGTATAAGCACAGACACCTACAGTAAACAGTAAAGGCCGTATCATCTTTGCCTCCCACAATGCTCCGCAAAACGACGAATCAAATACCGACGCGGCAAGTTTGCCAAGTAGCGTCATCTGTTGACAGAATTTGGAACCCTGGTCGGTTAGTTTGAAATTTCGCCGCTTGGTGTAGAGATGGCAGCACCTATCAAACGTGCGCTTCCTTCTATCTCAGTAGTTGATTTTACTTGCCTAATTTGTCTTGATCTGATCCGGCCTTTACTGTAGGTAGCTGTGGTATAAGGAACGGATAAATGAAATCTAACAGTGCATGAATCCCCCTCCCCCTCAATGACTGCCACTAAGATCTCATATACAAATGAAAGTAACTGACTCGATCGATGAAAATCTTTTTTGAATCCGAGCACAGTGAGCAAAACATAGTCCAATGGATAGCATCCTGGCATTCATGCTAAGAGGACATGAGATTGAATCGTATCTCCAGCCAGCACACACATATGGGTCTCTATAAAAGCCCATTCCTCCACAGAGTTTGTAGCAGTTCTCAAGGAGTTAACTGCACTAAACTTCTCATCGAATGGATGCGTAGGAAAATCCCACACAGCAGCAAACAATCTTCAATTTTCGAATATGTTATCCATTCACATCCTTTATCAAAAGCACATTAAAATCTCCTAGTAGGGTTACGACACAATCTATTTGCGACGACTCTACTAGGATACATTATTCATTCATACCTTTTTTTTTTTTTATAAAAGACATGAATGGAAAACGTAACCGAAAATTAAAGATTGTTTGTTGTTGTGGCGAAGTTTTCCTATTTATTTGTCTGATGAGAATTTTAGTATGCGAGTTCCTCCCATGTTGATGTGTTGAAAAAGGGGCTAACTATTATTAGAAAACTATCTGTACCCGGCGTGGTCTAGCGAAATACTGTACCTCCCTAAATTAAATTCCACCTCCCCCGTTGCATGTGTTGGAGCTTAGCAGCCCCTTCTTGCAGGTATTGTCTGCAGTTCACCTAATTTCTGCCTTTTTATTGGCTATCTTAATGATGAGTTTGCTCTGTGCATGTTGCATTTGCTGTGTACATCATCCCAACTTAAGCATATTATATATGTAGATGACTTATTAGTTTCCTTGACATTTTGCCAGTTTTGTTACCGAAATGTCTAGTCGCATCAAAGCTCGCAGCCAGGAAGAAAGTGGAGATGAAGAATTTGACGAATTCTTTCCATCATTCATTTTAGCCGTAAGAGATTTCTTCTTAAAACCAGAAATTGACGGCAAGCCTGTCACCTCGGATGAATACATGGAATACATTCTATTATTCATGAAAAAAGTCCCAAATCCTACTCGACAAGAAAAAGAGCGACTCGAGATTAAAATGAAGCTCAGGTCTTATTTTAAAGATAGAAAGTGTTTTTTCTTTCCGAGACCAGTTGACGATGACGAACAATTACAAATAGTTGATGCGCTGCCCGAAACCGAACTGAAACCAACATTCCTACAACAAGTGGCTTTGTTCTGTAACCACATTTACACTGCTGCTCCTGTCAAGAAAATAGACCACACACAGGACGTCAATGGGAGAAGTAAGTAAGGCAAAAGTGTAATTTCTGATGAAAGAGTTCTTTGTTTAGCAAGCGTTTTGAAATTTGGTTCGATCATGTTGTTAAGCAGCAAATAAGTCTACGGTAACAGTCGAAATTCTTCTCGACAATAAAGAAATGTTCATTTTATTTCTGGTTATAATAATACCCCAAAACAAAACTTGTTAAGGATTCCCGCCAAGCTTTTCGGCCGTGTTAAGTCGTGATATCAAACGCCAAGCTCTTTCGCCAAGCTAATCCCACCAAGTAATAGTTCGAAGGTTAAATGAAATATCTGAAAATTGCTTACTGCGCAATTTTCAATTATTTCATTTAACGTTTGAAGTCTTAGTCGGTGGGATTAGCTTGGCGAAAGAGCTTGGCGTTTGATATCACGAATTAACACGGAAAGCTTGGCAGGAATCCTTAACAAGTCTTGTTTTGGGGTAGATATCAGATATTTTTGGTCCAAATTGATGAAATCTATTTGTTTTTCTTAACGATTATGAGATCGAAACACCAATGTAGTTTTCTGGTCCACATTTGTTTTGCTGACTTTCGTTTCATTTTGAGGACAGCAGTATCGCCTTACAAACGCAGATTTTCTATTTCTTATTAAGCACGGATTTATTTAATGTTCAGTTTGGCATTGTTGCGTAATAACAATGTTTAAAACAATGTAAAACAATCAATTTGGTCATTTGGAGCTCCCCCTAACCCCTGAAGCTAACCCCTGAACCACTTGACCAATTAGAAAGGTCCATATGAAAAGGGCATATCTACAGAGCAATACTTGTAAAATGAGCTAAGAATCAACTTTATTCACCGCATGGAAGAAATTTATTTTCGTGATACAAAAACAAGCGTTAGTAGTAAGTAGTAAGTAATTAGGCAAACGTCAACATTATTCACGTCGTTTTTTCAACAAGAAAACGGTAAGCTGTGTCATTAATAGTGACTTTTATGTTGTCAGGCGACCAAAGTCTCCCGATACAACAAGTTTCAGGCTTTTCTGTCGCATTGTTATTTATCCTCAGATGGCTGAAAACAGACAAACTACCTTTGCTGTAAAGGCACAACGTGTCTAGTGGTCGCCACGCTCATATATACATATTATCTGGATGTTATCGTTTTATCTTGGTGGGCGACACACTAGCGTGTGTCTTGATTAGAGTTAGATAGTAATGTTGCATTGCCTTTTTTCACTTTGAATGGCCTTGGTCTTTTGTGTAGTATTACACATTTAAGCTCAAAGAGACAATTTTTGTCTGGTATCCTATAGGGCAGTGACACGACGTAGTATTATTGTGTATAACTCTATGGTGGAGCCAGTAACTGCGTTAGCTGCAAGGAGCACTGGAGGGAGAAAGGAAGATCGTCTTATTGAAGCCAATGCTATTAGACTGGATTTCTTAAGCCTATAACGCGCGTTTTTTGTTGTTGGAGAAAACAATGTTCTTTTAAGCCTGAGAAATCCGCTCTCAAAGCACTGTCTTGACTAGAAGTACCGTTTTTTCCGTTACATTTTAATCTAGTGCACCTTGTAGCTATTACCTCCAAATGGTGTCTCGTAGCCAATATGACGTCACTAGACTAGAGCAGCGTCTAGACTAGACGCTGCTCTATACAAGCAAAAAGTAAAAGTAGTAGAGTTCATCAGTAGTTATTTAACTGCATGATAGTTAAATGCAGCTTTCCTTTTGTGTGTTTATTTTTTAGTACTTACGCAGTTGGCCCATCAGTACATTTCTGCAATTCGGAATGGTGCAGTTCCTTGTATCGAATCGGCTATAGACGTGATAGCCCGAGAAGAAAACAATAGAGCATTGGAAGCTGGTGTTCACTATTACTCGACTGAGATGCGAAGAACTCTTCCATTTCCTGTACACCCTGATGTTTTATCAGAAACACATCACAACTGCTACAAACATGCGGTTGAAATTTTTCTCAAGAAAGCATTCTTAGACAAAGGGCAACAATACCATAACATACTGCAGGTAATATTCTTTTTTTAATGGAGGTGTAGCTTACTAAGTGCTCTCACTTTTTTCACCTTCTTGATCCATAGTGCTGCAACCTACTGCAACAAACATGCGATTTTAGGCTACTAACACTACACATTGATGTACTCAGCCTCCATACAAATTGACGTGTATTGACGTGTACAGGGTGCCAAACAATGATAGCCCCCCCCCCCCTCCTCCCCAGCGTAAACTACGCATGATAGGAAAAAAATGAAAGTACCAGTAGGTAGCCCATTTTATTGTGGGTTTAAACTCACAAGCTCAATATTCAGTGTTCTCTCTTGAAGAAGGGGATTGTAGGAAGGCAAAACTGACTCAAAAAATCCGTGTTGGGTATGGCCGTGCGGTTATTTGGTAATAACTCCAAAACCAGCAGTGTCGGCATCATGAAACTTGGTGTCAGGGTAGGGCTCGTCCCCACGCGCATTTTAAGCCCAACCACAAGTCCATGCGTACCATGTGAGCAGAGCTATTAAAAAAACAAAACACGCGACGGCTTCCCCTGGAAGATGCTGCACGGCAGCGCACTCCACATCTGTGTTGATCTCCCATTTCCCGAAGCACAGCATCGATGTGCTTCTCCATCTTAGTTCGACTAAATCGAGTTGATAGAGGTTCAGAAAACATCCTTTTTTCAACATTGTCCTTAAAGATGGATCCAAAATTTTCACACAAATTCACAAAATGGAGTTCAACACGGTTCTTTTTCAGTCACTTTTGCCGTCCTACCCTTCTCGTCTTCAAGCTGTTCGTGACGCCAATGGAGTGAACACTGAATATTGTGCTTGTGATCTATTACATAAATACAGATGCAAACCTATTTACATTGCCTTTTGGACTTATGTAGCCCTCATCCGTCCGCACATTTCAAGCCTATCCCCATGTCCGTGCGCACCCTGTGAGATATGTCGGACTACCTCAGTGGGGAAATCTCTGTATCCAAGTATCTATAATGCCTCTTGCACAGATTTATGCCGAATACAGATGCAAACCTATTTACGTTGCCTTTTGGACTTATTATGTCAGACTACCTGAGCGGGGAATCGAACCCAGGACCTTTGAAACCATAGGCCAAGGTCCTGGGTTCGATTCCCCGCTCAGGCAGTCTGACATATAAGGCCAAAAGGCAACGTAAATAGGTTTGCATCTGTGTTTAGTTATTTCTTGTGAGCCTTTGGCTTTCCCGTCTTTAATTTATGCCGATGTAGATCACGGCAATAAAACATAATACAATCTCTGAAAGTTCTATATAAGTGTGGAATATTCTTGATTTGGAAATAAATTCATAATTGTTTCTGGATGAGCTGTGGTTCACGCCCTCATCATTCTTTTTACTCTGGCTTTAGCCATAAAATTGCTAAATGTCTTTGCTTTGCATGCTCTTGAATTATAGTGTGTAAGCTACATATTTTGAATATTGCACTTCAGTAAAAATGGAGCAAGTACTAAATTAATTTAGGTAATTAGTGAAACAACATTATTGGAGCAGCATTATTTAGCAATTAAATTAAAAGAGATAATACCTTGCATGAAATCCAAATGGTGTTACAAACTTTGCAGCTAATGCAAATTCACTCAATATCTTCCAATGTGTTTCAGGTACGCCTTCAAGAAGAATATGCTCGATTTGTGCATGATGATTCAGCTGCGTCTTGGGAAAAATGCCAACGAATTCTAGCCGAGTTGTTTGCTTCTAAAATTGACGCTAAAACTCGAGTAGGAGCGTATTTATGTCCAGGGGGATACACCAGTTACATGGAGGATATGAAAGAAGTAAAAGATGTGTATTACAATGTTCCTGAAAAAGGAGTGAAGGTGTGTATTATAAGGCATGTATGCTTCGGCTTCGATCACTAACATTAAAACACGAATTTCAATCACATGTATCTCAATAACTGATTCATTAATTGAGATTCAATTTTTTGCAATGTTGTTGCTTAGTAACTAGTTTTACCCCCCGACCCCCCCCCCCCAAAAAAAAAAGCTGGGTGCACGGGTAGCTGCGAGCATTGGGGCATCAGATTCGAAAGGAGGCTTGGTCCCAGCTGTACATCTCTGGCTTCTTACAGACTCGGGTTCGATCCTGATGAAGGGAAGTGTATATGTACGGGTTCTCCAGTTGTTTCCCGCCTGTTGCGTGAGGGTTTCCTCCGGGTACTCTGGTTTCCTCCCTCATGCGGCAAAAAACAACTTTTCTGACGGTGGTTTCTTCCACTTAATATCAGCCGCTTGGGTTTGGGTGGGTGGATGCCTCGAGCATCGTCTCTATATATTATTATTATTATTATTATTATTATTATTATTATTATATTATTATTATTATTATGGCGGACTATCAATGGGGGTCGCGTGAGAAAACGCTCCAAGAAAATGGTGATTAATCTGTATTAACAGCTATGTGCTTGCGGATTGCAGGAAGATTCTGGTGCGTGAACATCCCGGGAACAAAGTGTGAGGTTCGTGAAAGTGCCTAATACCAGATCTGTGAAGATTTTTGCGATTGTAATATCGTTGAAAATGGACCAGCCATTTTCTACGGAAGCTGTAAAAAACATCACCAACTTTTCATAATCGACAAAAAAGTGAGAAAGTACGGAAGAGTATTAAGGCCATCACAGAATTAATCTAAAAACAATCGTTTTGAAATAAAAAAAAAAAAATTCCAACAGTCCATTCGATTGAAGAGAGCAACCTGAAAGAAAGGGTACAACTGAAACAGAAACTGAAATGAAATGTGGTGGGTGCGAAAATAAACTTAATAGTCAAAATGACAATGTCGTATGTGGTAAGTGTAAAGTGAAATACCATTTTGGTTGTGCAAAAATATCAGTGAAAACCTGGAATGCAAAAAGTGTAAAAAGTAAAGAAGCATGGAAGTGTGTGCCTTGCAGAGCACAACGAACATTGTCAGAACAAGAGAAAGAAAATTTAGATCAAAGTACTAGTGACGACGAAAGTGCACACGAAAGTGAAAGTGAAGCTGAAAAGAGAAGAAAAGAGGAAAAAATGGAGACAGAAACTAATGCAGAAATAAATGCGCTACAGGTGACAATGATACGAATTGAGAATAAAATGGACAAACTAATGGAAATATATGACAAGATTGCCAAAGTCCAAGAAGAACAAGCAGAGATCATTAAAACACTGAACTACATAAGCCAGGAGCAAATAGACATGAAAAAAGGAAATCAAGAAATGATTGAAAAAATTAAAGAAATGGAAGGAAGAATAGTCCAATTAGAAAATAAAGAAGCTAGAGACAAACATATTGAAAAAACTGTACATGAAATAGCAATGTCAACACACGAAAAAGAACAATATGAGAGAAATCGTAACATCGAAATTAATCAACTAGACTGGCTACCGCAAGAAAAATTAAGAGATGTAGTGCAACGAGTAGCTTTGAACTACAACATAGGATCCTATAGACCAGAACAAGTGGAGGCAGCACACCGAATACCGAATAGAAACAAACATAAAAAAAGTGCATTGATTATACAATTCAAAAGTAGAGAATTCAGAGATGCTTGGCTAGAAAATAAGAAGAAGACAGTGACAAATGATGACATATACAGAAATGGAGACAGAAGTAGAGTGTACATAAATGAAAACATGACGCCTTATTATAAAAGCTTATTCTGGAAAACAAAAGAATATGCAAAAACCAATGATTACAAGTATGTTTGGTTCCTTAGAGGAAAAATAATGATGAGAAGAAATGAAAATGAACAAGAAGTGAGGTTGGTAAAATGTGAGGAAGATTTACAGCAGCAAGTCAATAATAATGTATAAAAATAAGATCTTTGAAACAAATGAAGAAGTTAAAGAAGAAATTGAAAAGGAAACTGGGGAAAATGTCAGTTTTAAAGTAATCCATGTCAACATTAGAAGTTTAAGAAAAAACTGGGATCTTTTAAAATATCACATTACAGAAACAAAAATAATGTGGGATGTAATTGTATTAACAGAAGTAAACATAAAACAAATTGAAACATCAAGTTATAATTGGGACGGTTATCACAATTATAATATAACAAGAGAAAAAACAAGTAGGGGAGGAGGAATAATGATATATGTAAAAGATAACATTATTGTTGATCATAATAAAACAAAAAATCTAGAAATAGCAAGCAATGAGGGTTTAGAACTTGTATTAATAAAACAACTACAAACTTTTAAAATAATAACCATTTACAGAAGACCTGAGACAAACAAAAATAACTTCATAAAAGAACTAAAGGAACATATTAAAATAAAAAATAAACACCAGAATGAAGAAAATGTGATTATAATAGGTGACATAAACATTGATATTTTAAAAAGTGAAAATAGCAATAAGGATAAATATGACCAAAGCAGTATTGATAAATATGAAAATATGATGGCAGGAGCAGGATTTGAGAATTTAATAGAATCAGCTACAAGAGAAGAAATAATACATGTAAATAAAAAAGAAATATTCCAAAAATCATGCATAGACCATATATATGTAAAGTTAGGAGAAATAGGCTGGAAAAAAAATAGTGGAACAATTAAAATAAAAATTGCTGATCATTATTTTACGGTGTGCTGGCTCTGGAAAACGGACCAGAACAGAAACACAGAAAATGAAACAAGAGGAGAGAACATTTATCAGAAATATAACCATAAAAACATTATTAAAGATCTACAATTCCAAAACTGGGATTTTTTGGATAGTATTGAATGCCCTAATAACATGTGTAATGAAATTATCACTACAATAAAAAATATATATGCTAGGAATATTTCTAAAAAAACAAAACAAAAAAAGAACATAGAGAACTTTCAACCCCAAAAAAGGCACGAGTGGACTACAACTGAATTAATAGCCTTAATAAATAAAAAAAACAATCTGTGGAAGGAAATACAAAAACAGGGAAAGGAAAAAAATATTAAATTATTGCAGCAATACAGAGATTTAAAATGTATTATAACGAGTAAAATTAAAATATGTAAACAAGAATACTATAAAACAAAACTAAAAAAAACAGACGATGGTAAAACATTATGGCAAATAGTAGATGAAATAAACGGACAACAAAATCAGAAAAAAAAGAATATAGATAAAGATATTACAAATACATTTAAAGAAACTGAAATACAAAAATTAAGAAATGACTTTAATGACAATTTTTTTAATCAAGTACCAAAATTAAGAAAAGTCTTTGAACAAAAATTAATTAACTATAAAAATGGAAACCATTATAGAACGGTGTTTAATAAACTTAAACAAAAACATTCAAAAACATATGACAAAACTTTCTTTGTAAAATATCCTACTATAACAGAAATAATTCAAATTATAAGAGAATTAAAAAACTCAAATGCAACAGGTATCGACGGCTTTAATACAGAAAATTTCAAACAGAGTGAAGAAAATACCTCAATATTCGTATGTAAACTAATTAACAAAATGATTGATAATGAAATATGGCCAGACCAACTGAAAGTGCAAGTACTAAGGCCTATATTTAAAAAAGGCGACAGGAATGATAAAAATAATTACAGACCAATCTCATTATTATCAATAATAGACAAAATAATTGAAAGATTCTTTTCAAATAAGATTACAGAATTCTTAACAAAATTTAATTTACTAAATAATACACAATACGGCTATAAAAAAAACAAAAGCACGACAGACTTGCTAATACAAATAAATGAAGTAATAACTAAGGCGTTGGATGAAAAAAAATATGTAGGAGTAATATTAATTGATCTACAAAAAGCCTTCGATACCTTTGACCAAGATATTTTAATGAAAAAATGTGAAAGAATTGGTCTGCGAGGTAAAATATATAATTTAATCAAAAGTTATTTAATGAATAGGATAGCAACAGTAAAAATTGGAGATGATTACAGTACTTATAAAGCTGTTACTTATGGAGTACCACAAGGATCTGTTTTGGGACCTCTATTGTTTCTCATATATGTAAATGATATAGATGACTATGTACATAGAACCTTAATATATATGTTCGCAGATGACACGGTATTAATTTCCATAAATTCAAATTATTATGAGATGAGTAAAAATTTACAAAAAGACTTTGACATAGTTAACGGATGGTTGATAGAAAATGAATTATACATCAGTGAAGAAAAAACTGTACAATTGGATATAACGGTACCTAAAATGACAGACAGAAATAGAATACAAATAATAGCACATAGTGAACAGTGTGACCTAATGAAAAATAAAACAAACTCACAAAACTGCAAAATTACCTGCAAGGAAATTAATAAAAAAAATACAACAAAATATCTAGGATTAGAAATAGACTCAAACTGGGACTTTAAAGAGCATATATTGAAACTAACAGTAAAATTGCGACAAATGATACCAAAATTATACAATGTAAAATATATTTTATGCAACAAAAACAAAAAATTATTATATGATGCTTGGATAGGTAGCTTATTACGATATGGTATTGAAATATACGGTTTTGCCGCTGAGTATATGATAAATAGACTGCAAAGAGTACAAAATAAACTAATAAAAGTATTATTTAGCAAAAAAGATGAAAGAACAAACAATATATACATCAATAATAAAATACTTAAAATTAAAGAGTTACGAGATTATGTAGTAATCGTCAAGAATTACTACACAAATACACATAAAAATTATGATACAGAAAAAAGCATACGATTAAGAACAACATCACAAAAGTATAAGCTACCACAATGGAATAATTCATACGGAACAAGAAATAAAAAGTATTATATACCACATATATTTAATAAATTAGAAAAAAATATGCTACATTTCCAAAGTAAAATAGAATTGAAAAAAAAATTAATAGATGAATTTGTAAGCTATTATAAAGCAGTGTCATAAAGCGTATGTAAATAGTGTATCAAGCTGTATGTTATTTATAATAATGTAAACTGTTGTTATATGTTGTTATTGTAGCTCAGACAAGTTTTTCTCCCGAAAAACTTCGAGCATTGTATGCAATAAAATTATTATTATTATTATTATATTATAAAACTATCATTTTATCCAAAGTGAATAAACTAAAAACTCAATAATCAATTTTGATTGAGTTATTGTTTTGTGATTGTGAATCAGCAAGGAGGAGGGGGGGGGGGGTTGAGGCTTAATGGCGCGTCGACAACTTGGTCATTAGCGCCAAGGAGGAGGAGGGGATGATATGTAGATTCAGGGATTTTTCTAAATTTGTAATGTTACATGTTCTGCTGCTGCTACAAAGGTTTTATTTTCTTTAGCTTCTGCGTCAAATTGTGTTAATTTTTTTTCTGTACAGTTTTATTTACAACCTATGTTCAGTTTTGGGATAGGGCGCGAATGGCTCCATCTTCGCCTTAGTTTCAGTGTACGATTCAGCATAAATGTTTCTGCATATATGACTGAATTACTCGCACTGAAACTCTTTACTCATTAATTCTCTTTCAGAGAAACCATTTTGTAGAAGTATTTTATGTTTTATGCAGAGTGAAGAAGCACTTCAGTTTGCTCTGGAACAACGAAGCAATGAGCAATTAGCAATCATGAAGTCTGATGAAGCACTTACGGAAGCACAAAAGGAAATAGAAGGTGAAAGAATATATACAAATACATACAAATATAAATGCATATGTACTGATAAAAAATGCCGCATTTCACTGAATTTTACTTTGCTTGTGGAGGAAAGTTCCTATAAATGGCTAGTGAGGTGCAATAAGCTAACCAGCATATCAGTGGGCTTTTAGCCATACATGCATTTTTCAGTTGTGCGACTATGATTTTTGCGTGAAGTCTCTAACATTAACATTAACATTAAAACTAATGAATGCTAGTTATTTCACAACTTTATCCTCTAGTACATAAACCAATGAATATAATTTCAGCTTAATTAGCATAAGTTAGTTTTAGTTTGGGTGTTGACTGAGTGGGGAAATTTGTCAGTTATTATGCAATCGAAAAACTTAAGGACTCTTTTATTGGAGTATGTCCACATTCAAAGAAATAGTTATTATTATTTTAATAGTCTTATTATTTTTTTAACGCGCTGCAGGGTTAATGCTACTGTTTAATATTTTTCTGTATGTGCCATTATATTCGATGTTTCACAGTTTCTTCCATACGAAAACTCATCTTTTAGATGTATTAAAGTTCTGCGTCCCTTTGTCATCCATTGCAGGCTTAACACATAAAGCGTTGCTAAAATCAGATAAGATAAGGAACAGTCTTTCTAGCATTTCTAAAATTATAATTATTCACCAGTAATTATCCCACAGTCAACATTTCTGAAAACAAAGCTGTGAAATGAAGAATTAATTACCGAACAGATCACCACACAAAAAGTGTAAACTAATAACTAGGTAAAAAATTGTAAAGTGAACAGTAAAACTGTTAAAGTATAAATTTTCCCTAACTTCGGTGGCACATTCTCCTGGTGTATGTACAAGTATTGACAGTATCGGTTTTACCCAGTTATTAGTATTGCACAAAACAAAAAGTTTTCTGACTGAAGCTGTCAAAAGCTTTTTGAGCTAGGGTGCTATAACCGATCTAGGATTCTATAATCGGAGCTATAGGGCAATAATCGCCTGGTTACAGCATTGTAGTTGAACCATCAACAATTACAAGTAAGCAGGGCAAAGCAAAACTTAAAAATTGTGACCACACATTGTTAAGCCGGTCATACCATATTCTGGTAAATTTCTGGTAAATTCTGATAAATTTTCTTTTTATCTTCTTATTTCTTCCCTTGTTTTTAACACCTGAAATAGCGTCACCATCAGGCCACCAGGCTGGGCGTTAGCAACGCTTTAGCGTTCTTCTAAATCCTGTGTGCTTTAGTTGTGACAAATATTATAGTAATCATTGTATATGTAAGATTACTCTTTTAGCACGAAATGGATAAACTTTCAAGTTTATTTTCAACTCAGCATTAGTCATATAAACCTGCGTAATGGATTATTTTAATTTTGCCTCCCTAAGAAATAAAAGCATGCTATTATAAGTGCTATATTATAAATCGTCGTCTTATATCGATATTTACTTGGACGGTGCTGATAATGTATCGGAAAGAGGGGAGGTATTTTGTTGTGTAGAGGAGCTTTTGAAGGTCAACACACTTTGAAAATTCTGTATGAAATGCAAGGAGAACAATGATGAGATTTCTGCTTCGATCGCCTAGTATGGAAATACATAGAGACAGCTCCGCAATTCTGAATGTCGGCCAGGTGTGCGCTCTACCGAGGGCTTTGAGAAAGAAATTACACATTACATAAATCTGAACCTGGAAATTTATTAAGAGTTTGGGTGTCAAAGAAATGGCAGTACATAGACATAATATTCATAATATGGTCGTACTAATTGGATTTATTGTTCTAGATGAAAGAATAAAACTGGAAGAAACGAACAAACGTGTTGCTGTCCAACAACAGCAAATGGAGGAAATTCAGCGTCATCAAGCAATTCTGATTGAAAGTCAAAAAGTAAGTAACTCCAACTCTTAAGAGCCAACATGGTGAACAGCTAAGGGTGGTAGGGGAGCAGCAATTATGACTAAAAAAAAAAACACTTGTCACCACAAGTGCGGGAATTAAACTTGTGTCTTTGGATTAGGCCTACTGTGTACTAGACCACTATAATAACTCGATACTACAAAGATTGCTGCTAACTTCCCATATTAATTAACATCAGCATGCAATATTTAACTAATATTTAGTGCTAAGTTTGTTTCTTTAGATTACCACTCATTCAAAAACAACAAATATTAGTCAGTTGAACGACACAACTCCATAATTTTCTAAAGTGTTATGTCGAACCAAAGTGGATGAATGCCATTTAGGCATTTCACAAGTACAATTTAACAACGTAAGAGTACTTACCATTTTTAATACGTCTATCCCATGAATAGAAAAGTCAGCAACCAAAACGAAAACATACTACCCGACTCAGAAAACATACATATCTACAGCACAGACAGTTTAATAAACTATACAACGGTTTGTTGATTATTTCCGATCATTTGTATTTTTAGTGTTTTATGTTTGCATCGGTTTTTAAGAGTTAATCATAAAAAATAACAACAAACCCTCCTATTGTGTGCGCAGTGTATCTTGAGTCCTGCAGGTATTTTATGAGCGGCTACACCTTCCTGGAAGGAGTGGCTTTAATCGACGGCCGCTATTGTTTTTGTAACCATTTAGGATATCAACAAGGTGCTCTGCTATCGAAAACATACAACTGATTATTTGTATTCGTTCTGGGGCGAACTCAAGATAGGCCGCAGACATTTTAGTTTAGTTTACTTACCAAAGTCTCACAACGCAAGTGAACACATTGGTGGCCAAACGAATATTTATCTAATTGGCTTTGCCGACAGTGGCACCTTCTTGCTAGTTTAGCGACTTTAGACTGATATAAATAAACGTAATCTAGTCGTCTACCTCTAACCATTAAAATTAAAAACTATTAAAAACACGAAACTTGAAAAATTGAATATTTTAAAATGCAAAACAACAAATTTGAAAATTATAAATTTAAAAAAAATTATAAATTTAAAAAAAATTATAAATTTAAAAA